>JARPMJ010001647.1:0-105000 GCA_033366665.1 Phoxinus dragarum | reverse complement strand
TAACCTACACTCTAAAAAATGCTGGGTTGTTTCAACCCAATTTTGGGTCAAATATGGACAAACCCCAAACGTTGGGTTAAAAATGTAATTAAAAAATGTAACCCAGCGGCTGGGTTTGTCCATATTTGAAACAACCCAGCATTTTTAGAGTGTACAGAACCTTTGTGGAATGGAAATGGATGTTAAAGGTTCTTCGTGGCGTCTATGTAATTCAAGAACCTTTATTTTTGAAACACTGTATATCACAATTCTGAGTTGTTTTTCGCCATTATTCTATAAACTCGTAATTGCGAGGGGAAAGTCATCAGTGTGAGATAAAACCAATAACCCGTCGCGAAAACAAGCTTCAGACTGAACGCTTCCATGCGATTTCACGATCATTGTTGACCTGTTTCATTTTCTGTGCTTGGACAGCGCGTGCTTTCTTACTTTTTGGTGGAAAAATAGCCAAAATAATGCGATTATTTATAACGCTATAGTGTTCGAAGTCGAGTTAATTTATATTTTATTTCTTAGATGTATTTGATGTCCTTGTGTCCATCCATGATCCATTAATCTGCTGTCCCACTGAAGCCATGGCCTGTGTGTGTGTGGCAATCCGAGACAGGCTTTCGTTTATGTGTGTGTTCTCAGGTCCCAGAGACAGTCTGATGGAATATGGAATATGGAATATGGGATGTATGTGGAGCTCACCGAGGCATGCGTGCATGTCAAACATATGATCAGTGTTTATCTACACACACTTAGGGACGTGAGCATCTCTTCTACGTGTACTTTACTCGTCCTTTCAGAAGATGAAACTTCTGTAGATTAAGGAGAACCTCGGACCACTGCACTCAGCTGTTAAATATCACATTTACATATAAATCTTATAGCTAATGTAAACATAAGGTGAATGTAAATTATTTTCAAGCGTACAAAAACAAGCGAATTAACATCTAATATATTAGGCATAAATAGATAAACGAATAGCCTAGGCTAAAAAACACAAGAATCCACTTTGTATTAACAAAAACGAAACACTCACGTAGCTTATAATTCATAATTACATCATTCTAATAATAATTCTAACCTGATTTCATCAAATGTATCTCTATAGCGCGCATTGTTTATCGTGCAATTTATACGCGAAAATTAGTTTTTGCGTACACATGATACGCACAGTATCACACGCCATAAAGTGCGTATATATGCACGCAGAAACTCCGCGTAAATGAATCTGCACGATAAAAACGCGTAATATAGGCTAGAGACGCATTTCCTGAGATCAGGCTGAAATTACTATGCAACAACTAAAGCACTTTATGGTGTTCATTGGTCTGAGGCTCGGATTAATTTACGAAAGTTATTGTAATACTATGTTAAGTTATTTATGTTGTTAGTTTCCTGAAAACAGACGCAATGTAACAGTTCTGAAGCTCAGGTGTGAGTCAGGTGAGTCAGTGACATCATCACTCCATCCGCTGTTGCTTTAAAGTTTTGCACTTTTTAAAAAAGGAGATTCTTCATTTATCGCTGAAAGAACAAAAACGCTTTTGTATTAAGAAATGAAGAATTTGTACTAAATTAATAAACAATAAATGTTTGTTCTTGGATTTTAACAGAGCTCTCTCTATTTTAAAATTGACAATGTATAATATGAGCATAATATGAGTTTATTTAATTTAATAAAACATTGCATTTTATCACTATAATAATCATTTTAAGATTTTCTTTATATCGTGCATTTTTGGCTTATATGTGGTGGTTCAACAATAAAACATTTAAAACATGTTCCTCTAGCTGTAATATCTGTTTACTGCTAAATAAATAAATACCTCAAATTCAAATAGAATTTCTAATTTTAGTGTTAATTACATGGTCGGACATCATTACAAAAATACCAAGTCTGCATGGCCACAATTATTATGATTCTTGTGATTGTATTCTGTAAAACAACAGTTACATTATGTTCACTATTGCTTTCGCCTTTTTGTGCAGATTTGTTTTACTATATCCACAGAAATGTGATAGAATACCACACACTCAGTCATTAATTATTCATTATGAATATGTTTGTTAATTACGTGTGAATGAAACAATACAAACAGCGCAAGACAGGGTTACAATCTCAAACGAGTATTCACTAATAATAAATGCAAAATCTGTTCCATTCGTTTGGAAGAACTTCACGAGACTTCTGTCGCGGAATAGAAATACATGTTTTGATATGTAGATTTTTGTTACATTTTTGTTTACAACTTAAAATTTAAACAACAACAATTTCCATAGCATTTAAAGTTAGAATTGTTCTCGTTTTACAGACCGACGTTATTACAATAATCATTAAACCCTTTTTCTGTGGAACACAAAATAGTATATTTAGTCTCAGTGAACATTTCCTAAAAATACACTAATATATATATATATATATATATATATATATATATATATATATATATATATATATATATATATATATTAAAGATTTAAGCAATTTAATTTAATTAATAGTAAAAACAAACCAAAATTTGAAAACAAATTGAATTGAAAAATCTTTATGTAGCCTATTTGAATTGGGTAATTGAACAAATCAATTATTCAATTAAAATACGTAAGATAGGCTATATTAAATTAAATTTTATGTAGGCTATTAATTAAATTGCATAGCCTAAATATGAAAAAAATAAGGCTTAAAATATTTTTTTGAGTGTATGAACATATTCGAACAATATGCCAAAATTGTGCAAAAAGGTTTCCACAAGGGTTATGATTGTATTAAAAATATGATCAGTTTACTTGATTAAAAATGATTCAAGGTCAGGCTCGAGATTCATCAAAAGCGCATATGTTTGTGCAATCCTTCAAATACATTTTAGAATAATTCAGAATTTTAGATAAATGGTAATATAATGATTGAATGAATTTAGGCGTTTAATAATTTTAAGAGATTTGTTTAAGAACATTTTAACAATTAATAAAAATAGGCCATTTATTAAATTAAACAGGCTTAATAATAAAATGAGTAGCTCTTTAATTATATAAAGTTACACAAAAAACACATAAAAACAAACTGTTTGGCTATTTTATATAATATAACCATAATAGCCTATATCATCCAATTGATATTTTGCCGTTTAATCCTTCCATGATGACGTTTTTGCCATGGTCAGAATGGGAATGCATTGGGTTGCCCCGTTTTTAAAGGCATCACCATTTATAATATTTAATAATGTATGTATAGGCCTAAATATTGATACTTTAATATGTGGGTCAGCTTGAACTTCTCACATTCTAGCATATTCTAAGTGTGTGTACAACACATAATCATCATATAATGATGTATAATCCCGTTATAATGACTGTTATCGTCGCGGTTCTATGAATATTAGAATATGATATTCTTTTCTATGATATATTTATAGGCTAACGATCTTTATAACGATATCTTAATCACAGATATTGTCATTGGTGTGGGCGGGCCAGTGGAGATGATCGGCAGTATCGGGTTATTGTCACACTAGTGTAAACTTACTTACTCTAGGAGATATTGAATATTCTGCAGTTCGGCACAGATCCTCTTCTGCTTAATACAGATCTAGATTACTCATTGCTTTTGGAAACCTTGTCACACCATAAAGTTATTGGGCCGAACAACACCATCACATAACCACACTGCACCGGTGTAAGTCAGTGTGTGTTCATATGCTGTGATTTGCATAAACTTGCTTAATATAAACTTGGAGATCAAGCTTTAAAACTCTCCATTTAAATGTAATATCTATAATAGCCTACGAAATCACTTGTACAAACACCCACATCTTGTTATTAGGCCTTTATACTGTACTGGGTTATATCCAGATGTCATATATAAACTATTCATCAGTTCAGCAATAATTCATCATAAACGTATATTTGAAAGTATCTTTGGTGAATTTTAAACAACACTATAATACTATATAGTCTAACACTATACTCAGGCCGTGGAAAGCCTTAAGAAACTGATTGAGTGTAATCGCAGATTCTGAACTATATGTAAATGCACTAAACTCACTGCATTGTACAGGTTTAATTTAGTAGTAAAATCTGGACACGCCATAACGTGACCTGGCAGACGGGTGCAGTGGAGCAGTGCGCATGCGCAGGAGCATCTGCAACATTTCGTGACAACACTAATAACCTGCATGGATCACTGGCTCTAGAAGTCACTTCTAATTATGGTTATCTTCTCCTGGCTCTGAGTCCGTCGGTTCATCTGGGGTTTCCCGAACAACTCTGGAGAAGTTTAGGCGACTATACGATCAGATCTGCATCGTGGAAGAAATAAACGAGTCGTAAACCGTATTCTAGCAAACCTTTTGTTCAACCACGCTGGTTAATGATGTCCCTCAGATGAACACGTTTGAGATTGAATTACTGCTATAACATGGCATCTGAGGACTATGTGTTATTCTGCCAGATTCAATCCAAAGCTTTAGCGCGCACATGCGCTCTTCAAACACAACTACACAGCGGAGGCGAAATGATGTTTGTACATATTCGAAATAAAAGATACACCGACTCGTTGAACTGATAACGACGGGACTTATAAAGTTGATCACTTTCTGCAGCCTGTGTGTTCACAGATGATGTTTATAGGCTATACTAAAAATACATTTTGAAGCTAGTGTGAAAATAACAACTGAAAATATGCAAAAGAGAAATAATCCTAAACAAAAGAAGTGCTTGTCTTCAATGATTTTGTTTTTACGACTAATGATTTAACAAACAGAAACCCCTTTATCAAATATTTCGAATGTGGATTATTTAACATTACTCATTTGACTGATAAGACAGGCTACTCAAATGATCCCTTATGAAGAGCCATGAAGACCATACTCCAGCAGTTATGGCGAAATTAATGTTTTTTTTCTTCCAAAAACACATTTGGTTTGAAATGCGCTGAACTCAGAAATGCGAGAATAATGTCGATATTAAATAGAGATGTTCTTGTTATAACACACTTTAGAAATATAATCAACACATTATTCCAGTCGAAATGTGTTCTCTTTCCATATTTATGTAGCCTAAACAGAAATGTCAATTGTAAAAAAAAGAGTTTAGGCTACTTTATAATGTAAAAAAAAAAAGCTAAATAAATTGTTAAAATAATAAAAGAATTAGCTTTTCCATTAACGTTTCTCTCAAAGAGCACAAAATGGAAACATGCAATTATTAATAATGTGATGTGACCATTATTAAATATGAGTAGCAATTAAAAAAATTCAATTGGTGTTGCAAAATCAGTCTATTAGCCTAAAGATTTAAATGATAATAGTTCTGTATAAATGAAATTCAGTTGAATTCTCTTTATTGTGGTGACATAGACACAAATTCACAAGGAATAAAAACTGCAACGATGCCGTAAGATATTCAACATCCACCGATAAACACAATTTACACTGATAAATCAACAGTTAACAGATTATACACAACGTGCAAAATATGCACAGTGAGCCAATAAACAATATCATAGTTCATGTTATTGTGTTGTTTATTATTTTAATGTGCTTTAATCTTCCTCCATAAACAGAGTCACGTGTGTTATGCGACGATTATGAGGAATATATTGACTGTAGTAAAAGTATGACAATTAGACCCAATCTCTCCAATATATTTCATTCATTTAACACAGTGCGAGAAGCTTTATTATTATTATTTTTTATTATAGATCGCTAAAATGCCCCGGTATTGTCTAACAGAAGACGCTCGCAGCGACTCTGACCTCCTGAAGGCATCTCCTCCTCAATAAAGGTTCAGTGGTTTATAAGCAACAAGAGCATCATCATCATCATCATCATCTTCACTACATCGTGCTCTGATTCATAATCTTATTCATTTTATAGAAATCCCTTTTCATGTAGCGGTTCCCATTATGGGTTAATTATTTTATGAATTTAGTTTTACTTTTAACTAATTAATTTTTGTTTAAACTCATTTTTTATTCAATATTAAAAATTAAGTGGCTTGTATGGCTTTAAAAACGCATAACACATGAGACGTTTATCCTTAAAATCGAGTCATGACACATTGAGTTCTAGACTTGGTTAGACTGCATTATAAGAGGAACAGAGTGTGAGGTCAAGAACAATGTTGGGCCAGTGTTTTTTATTTTTTTGTCAACTCAAACATATTCTTATAAGTGAGTGTTTTATCCAGATGTCGTCCCATAACAACAGCAACAGTCACAGAGTCAAACCCACTTCCACACGTTAAGCAGATAAGGCTCTATTTTGGAGTTTTTTTTTACAACATTGCTGGTCATTCCTCTCTTTAAGCACAAACCTCAAGGACGATCTGAGCAGAAGGTGGAGCTTCACACACACACACACACACACACACACACACACACACACACACACACACACACAGTAGTGGAGCTGGAC
The DNA here is from genome assembly GCA_033366665.1 of Phoxinus dragarum. Classification (NCBI taxonomy): domain Eukaryota; kingdom Metazoa; phylum Chordata; class Actinopteri; order Cypriniformes; family Leuciscidae; genus Phoxinus; species Phoxinus dragarum. Next base: position 98,596 of record JARPMJ010001647.1, on the reverse strand, counting down.
TTGAGTGAAGATATGAACGCAAAAGGAGAGCACAGGATAGAGATCGCCTTCTCCTCCAGACTCCAGACGAGATGTGACAAGAGCCGTGCATCTCTCCTCAGTTCACAGAATGAAAGCGTTAATGTGCCAGTGCTATAGGTAATGCAGTGACAATCTACTGATGCTCTCACGCACAAAAAACCCTTTGCTTCGGTTTAACAATAAAGCGCGCGCTATGAAGGCCGTCAGTATCGTGGTGTGTGTGTGTCGCTCGTGGTTCCTCCCTGGTGTGCCTGACGAATCGTGAGGTAATCTGGGTAACGACAGGACTGTGTTTTCAACCTTTGCCTCCTGCCGAGCGCCAGTCAGAGGTTAAGCAAACTGTGACAGTAGCTAATCTATGAACACAGACTGATAATGTTGCCGTTACTCGCAGGTCATCCAAGGTTTATATTTAAACAAACAATAATGGACAGAGATATTGTGAACCCTCTCCTGAACAATCTATTAAAGCTGCTAAACTATAACAGTCCATGATCACTTGACCAGCTTTAGAGTGAAAACATACTTAGATTATAATTAATTATTGTTGTGTATTGATGTGACGTCATTGACGTTATCACGTACAGAAGGGAGATAAAGGATGGATGTGCAAACAAGTTAACTCTGGTGTCTGTGTGGTTCGATCCGAAATATCTAGAAAATATATAACATTGGCGACGAGGATGGAAAAATCTGAACAAGGACTCGTTAGTTAAATCTGAAAGTGAGTTAGACGTGCGTCACGCCGAGTTTATCTCAGTTAACTGAAGTTTAGTGGAGATACAGCGTGCGTTAAAGATGGACGGTACTGTTCCTAAGTTCGACTGCTACAGTGATCCAGCCACGTTGGGTCCGCGGTGGACAAGATGGTTAAATGCATTCGAACTTTTTGCCGATGGAAAGGGTTTGATCCTGACTGACGATGCATCCGATGCTACAAAGCAAAGAAGGAGAGCCTTGCTCTTACATCACGCGGGGACAGATGTGCAGGATATTTTCTCTACACTCGCTGACACAGGAGGGCCGACAGGTTACGTGCAGGCAGTAACAGCACTGAATGCATACTTTGTGCCTCAGGTAAACACGGCGTTTGCAAGACAGTCGTTTTATCAGCTAAAGCAGAAAACGGGACAGACCGTGCAACAGTTTACCACATGTTTAAGGCAAGCGGCAAAAGATTGTGATTTTGGAGCTGATAAAGACAATCAAATTAGGGATGCTGTTCTGAGTCGGTGCAGCTCTGAATACGTGCGTAGAAAGTTGCTGGAGGAAGGAACGGCTTTGACACTTGCTCGCACTCTGGAAATCGCAGCGCAGTGCGAACGTGTTGAACTGCAGATGGCGGCGTTGCACATTTCTCCAGACACTGAAGTGAAAGAGACGGTGAGTCTTGTGTCCAGAAAAGGAGGGAGAGATCAGAAAAAACGAATGCAATGTAAAAGTAGTGCTGATTCAAACAAATCCTGCTACAGATGCGGACAGACAGGTCATTTTGCAAAAGATTATAAATGTCCCGCACGTGGAAAATCATGCAGAAAGTGTAATGGAAGAGATCACTTTGCAAAAATGTGTAAAACAAAGGAAAGTGCAAGACAGACAGTGAAAAGAGTTGAATCAGATGTGAAAAATCAAGACTTTGCATTTGTTGTAAGAGAAGAGAGCAACATGGACAGAATAACATTTTCAGTCGGAGGTGTCAGACTACCCATGTTAGTTGACTCAGGAGCAACAAGCAACATAGTGGATGAAGGAACGTGGGAAATGCTGAAAGAAAAAAAGATAAAGTGCAGCTCTGCTAAATCAGACAAAAAACTGTATGCGTACTCATCAAGTGAACCCTTACCAGTGAAAGGAATTTTCTGGTGTGAGGTCGGAATCGGAAAACGTGGCACAACAGCTGAGTTTACAGTTATTTGCGGGAGAGGGGAGCCACTGCTCGGAAAAGACACAGCAATTAAATTAGGAGTGCTGAGGATTGGAGCTAATGTTGCAGTGGTGAGTGATGTGAAGTCCATGATACGACAGAAGTACCCCGAATTGTTCTGTGGAGTAGGCAAACTAAACACGAAACAAATTAGTCTGCATATAGACAGCACAGTGACACCAGTTGCACAGCCCCTTAGGCGCGTCCCATTCCACCTCAGAGAGGCTGTTGAGGAAAAAATAAATGAACTGCTCCACATGGACATTATCGAAAAAGTCAATGGAGCGACCCCTTGGGTAAACCCAGTTGTCATTGTACCCAAAGCGAATGGGGAAATAAGGATGTGTTTGGACATGAGACAAGCAAACACTGCAATCATTCGTGGGCGGTTCCCGATCCCCACAGTGGATGAACTGTTGCAAGGTATGAATGGGTCAGTTGTTTTCAGCAAACTAGACCTGAAATGGGGGTACCATCAGTTGGAATTGACCCCGGAATCAAGAGACATCACCACGTTCGCCGTTCATAATGGCATATATAGGTTCAAGAGACTGGTGTTTGGAGTGTCGTCGGCAAGTGAGCAGTACCAGCACGAAATAGCCACTGTTCTAGCTGGCATCGAAGGAGTAGAGAACATATCAGACGACATCATCATCCATGCACCTGACAAAGAGTCTCATGAGAAAAGAATGCATGCAGTACTAAAGAGACTGGAAAGCTGCGGCTTGACTCTGAATGTAGAGAAGTGCCAGTTTAACATGGACAAATTGGTGTTTATGGGCATGCTGTTGTCAGTGAAAGGCATAGGCCCGACGGCAGAGAGAGTGAGAGCAGTTGTGGAGGCAAGAGAGCCTGAAAACGTTTCAGAGGTGAGAAGCTTTCTCGGTTTAGCTGGCTATAGTAGCCGCTTCATACCTCAGTTTGCGAGCATCTCAGAACCTCTGCGCAGACTGACAAAAAAAGACACCAAATTTCATTTCGGAACTGATCAGAAGAACGCTTTCAAAACTCTCAAAGATAAGTTGGCTGAGGCCACAACACTGGCTTACTTTGATAAGGACGCACCAACTAAAGTCATTGCTGATGCTGGACCAAAGGGCGTCGGAGCAGTACTAGTTCAGGACCAAAGTGAAGGAATGGTTCCTGTCTGCTATGTGAGCAGGAGCTTGACAGAGTGCGAACAAAGGTATTCGCAAACGGAGCGCGAAGCACTTGCTCTGGTCTGGGCATGTGAACGATTGCACCCTTATGTTTATGGTCGGAAGTTTGATCTCGTCACAGACCACAAAGCATTGGAAGCAATTTATAGCCCTCGCTCAAAACCATGTGCACGAATCGAAAGGTGGGTCTTGAGATTACAGCCTTATGATTTCCGTGTGATTCACATACCTGGAACACACAACATCGCAGATCCTCTGTCACGTCTGCTGGGCCCATCAGCCAAAGGTGAGATGCACACACATAAAGCAGAGGAATATGTGCGGTTTATAGCAGTTTGTGCAACACCCAGTGCCCTGACCACCAAGGAAGTCGAGCAGATCTCAGCAAATGATGTGGAATTACAGAGACTGAGAACTGCTATTCAAACAGGTTGTTTTGATGACTGTCCTGCATACAGACATATTGCAGGTGAACTATGTGTCATTGGCCAAATAATACTCAGAGGAACCAGAATTGTTTTGCCACAGTCGCTGCGAGGAAGAGCATTACAGTTGGCACATGAGGGTCATCTTGGTGTGGTAGGAACAAAACAACACCTGAGAACAAAGGTTTGGTGGCCCGGAATGGACAAGGCCGCAGAGAGACTTGTGAGGACATGTCATGGTTGTCAGATGGTAGCAAAACCAGATGTTCCTGAACCACTGTCGCCCACAGTGATGCCTGAAGGGCCATGGCAAAACTTAGCCACAGATTTACTTGGTCCTTTACCGGATGGACATTCAATTCTGGTTGTTGTAGACTATTACAGCAGGTACTATGAATATGCAATCCTCAAGTCAACAACAGCGGAAAAAGTGATTGACTGTTTGGAAGACATTTTCAGTCGGCACGGTCTTCCTTTAACGATCAGGTCAGATTGTGGCCCACAATTCAAGTCCAGTCAGTTTCAGGCTTTTTGTCAGGAGAACGGAATACACCATATCAGAACAACTCCAAAGTGGGCGCAAGCAAATGGAGAAGTGGAAAGACAAAACGCATCACTGATGAAACGAGTACGGATTGCCCATGCTTCAGGCCAGGATTGGAAAAGAGAGCTACGCAAATATGTGACTGTCTACAGGTCCATACAACACGCCACAACGGGCAAAAGCCCAGCGGAACTTCTTTTTCAGAGGAAGATCAGAGGGAAGTTACCAGACATCACAACTCCACATAGGGACCTTGAAGCTCGAGACAAAGACGCGGAGCAGAAAGGAAAAGCCAAGATATACACAGACCACAGACGAGGCGCTAAGACATCGGGCATAGAGGTTGGAGATCAGGTGCTTGTGAAACAGAATAAAACAGACAAATTCACAACAACATTTCACAGCACTCCTCACAAGGTTGTACGCAGAGAAGGTAACAGCGTTGTTGTTCAGTCACCCAATGGAGAAAAGTACGCACGGAATACGACATTTGTCAAGAAGTTTCTGTCTGCGGAAACACCAACATTGGATGGTGATATGATATGTGCTCAGGAGCCAAGTAATGATAAGGAGCAAAAGGGAAGTGCAGAGGAATGCAAAGGGAACTGTGAAACATTTCAGAGAGAGGAACAGATTCCTAAACATTGCAGACCCCAGAGACAAATAAAATTGCCTGAAAGGTTTAGAGACTATGTTGTTGAGTGACTGATAAAGGTTAGGCTATGTAAGAAGGAAAACAAGTAAAAATCTGATTAAGAGTTATGTTGTGGTGCAGTGCATCTGTTCAGAAAGCATTGCTGATGTTCTATCAAGATGTACAGTGTTACATGTACTTTGAATGTTCTGAACGGTCTTAATCTGTAAGAGAATGTGAATGTTTAATTGGGGTTAGTTCATATTCAAGTAGAGGGGGGATGTTGTGTATTGATGTGACGTCATTGACGTTATCACGTACAGAAGGGAGATAAAGGATGGATGTGCAAACAAGTTAACTCTGGTGTCTGTGTGGTTCGATCCGAAATATCTAGAAAATATATAACAATTATAAAGCCATAATTTATCATTACTTTTTTACAGAATATTGCAGTATTACAAAGAAAGAAAGAAGTTATAAACATCTTGTATGGCATGAGGGTGAGTAAACGATTAGAGTATTTAGATTTTTGGCTAGACTAACTAAATCAGAGTGGACTTTTTAAATTGAATACTGCAGTGTTTATGATAAATGATTGATCAGTGCACATCAGTATTGTAGTAATAATCTTGAATTAGAATAACTTCCTCTTGCAGCATCTCTTCTCTGATGACGAAGGCAGGGCAACCTGTCACTCACATGAGATCCACCTATAGCAAACCACACCAATCCAATCAATTCCCCACAGACACAATCAAGCCCCGCCCTGCATTTGTTCTTGTTCCAGAAGCTCAAATATGTCACAAATGACCAACTTTAATAAATAAATACAAATTTATTATCATCTATTATCATAGATAAAACTGTTATCATCTAGCAACTGGAGTGCCTCAGGGCTCAGTGCTGGGACCGCTTCACTTCTCCATCTACATGTCATCACTAGATCTGTCATTCAGAAACATGGTTTATCCCATCACTGTTATCATCTAGCTACTGGAGTGCCTCAGGGCTCAGTGCTGGGACCGCTTCTCTTCTCCATCTACATGTCATCACTATCTGTCATTCAGAAACATGGTTTATCCCATCACTGTTATCATCTAGCTACTGGAGTGCCTCAGGGCTCAGTGCTGGGACCGCTTCTCTTCTACATCTACATGTCATCATCTGTCATTCAGAAACATGGTTTATCCCATCACTGTTATCATCTAGCTACTGGAGTGCCTCAGGGCTCAGTGCTGGGACCGCTTCACTTCTCCATCTACATGTCATCACTATCTGTCATTCAGAAACATGGTTTATCCCATCACTGTTATCATCTAGCTACTGGAGTGCCTCAGGGCTCAGTGCTGGGACCGCTTCTCTTCTACATCTACATGTCATCATCTGTCATTCAGAAACATGGTTTATCCCATCACTGTTATCATCTAGCTACTGGAGTGCCTCAGGGCTCAGTGCTGGGACCACTTCTCTTCTCCATCTACATGTCATCATCTGTCATTCAGAAACATGTTTTTTCCCATCACTGTTTTCATCTAGCAACTGGAGTGCCTCAGGGCTCAGTGCTGGGACCGCTTCTCTTCTCCATCTACATGTCATCACAAGAATCTGTCATTCAGAAACATGGTTTATCCCATCACTGTTATCATCTAGCTACTGGAGTGCCTCAGGACTCAGTGCTGGGACCGCTTCTCTTCTCCATCTACATGTCATCACTAGCATCTGTCATTCAGAAACATGGTTTATCCCATCACTGTTATCATCTAGCTACTGGAGTGCCTCAGGACTCAGTGCTGGGACCGCTTCTCTTCTCCATCTACATGTCATCACTAGCATCTGTCATTCAGAAACATGGTTTATCCCATCACTGTTATCATCTAGCTACTGGAGTGCCTCAGGGCTCAGTGCTGGGACCGCTTCTCTTCTCCATCTACATGTCATCATCTGTCATTCAGAAACATGTTTTTTCCCATCACTGTTATCATCTAGCAACTGGAGTGCCTCAGGGCTCAGTGCTGGGACCGCTTCTCTTCTCCATCTACATGTCATCACTATCTGTCATTCAGAAACATGTTTTTTCCCATCACTGTTATCATCTAGCAACTGGAGTGCCTCAGGGCTCAGTGCTGGGACCGCTTCTCTTCTCCATCTACATGTCATCACTATCTGTCATTCAGAAACATGTTTTTTCCCATCACTGTTATCATCTAGCAACTGGAGTGCCTCAGGGCTCATTGCTGGGACCGCTTCTCTTCTCCATCTACATGTCATCACTGGGATCTGTCATTCAGAAACATGGTTTATCCCATCACTGTTATCATCTAGCTACTGGAGTGCCTCAGGACTCAGTGCTGGGACCGCTTCTCTTCTCCATCTACATGTCATCACTAGCATCTGTCATTCAGAAACATGGTTTATCCCATCACTGTTATCATCTAGCTACTGGAGTGCCACAGGGCTCAGTGCTGGGACCGCTTCTCTTCTCCATCTACATGTCATCATCTGTCATTCAGAAACATGTTTTTTCCCATCACTGTTATCATCTAGCAACTGGAGTGCCTCAGGGCTCAGTGCTGGGACCGCTTCTCTTCTCCATCTACATGTCATCACTATCTGTCATTCAGAAACATGTTTTTTCCCATCACTGTTATCATCTAGCAACTGGAGTGCCTCAGGGCTCAGTGCTGGGACCGCTTCTCTTCTCCATCTACATGTCATCACTATCTGTCATTCAGAAACATGTTTTTTCCCATCACTGTTATCATCTAGCAACTGGAGTGCCTCAGGGCTCATTGCTGGGACCGCTTCTCTTCTCCATCTACATGTCATCACTAGATCTGTCATTCAGAAACATTGTTTTTCCCATCACTGTTATGATCTAGCTACTGGAGTGACTCAGGGCTCAGTGCTGGGACTGCTTCTCTTCTCCATCTACATGTCATCACTATCTGTCATTCAGAAACATGATTTATCCCATCACTGTTATCATCTAGCTACTGGAGTGCCTCAGGGCTCAGTGCTGGGACCGCTTCTCTTCTCCATCTACATGTCATCACTATCTGTCATTCAGAAACATTGTTTATCCCATCACTGTTATCATCTAGCTACTGGAGTGCCTCAGGGCTCAGTGCTGGGACCGCTTCTCTTCTCCATCTACATGTCATCACTAGATCTGTCATTCAGAAACATTGTTTTTCCCATCACTGTTATCATCTAGCTACTGAAGTGCCTCAGGGCTCAGTGCTGGGACCGCTTCTCTTCTCCATCTACATGTCATCACTAGATCTGTCATTCAGAAACATGGTTTATCCCATCACTGTTATCATCTAGCTACTGGAGTGCCTCAGGGCTCAGTGCTGGGACCTCTTCTCTTCTCCATCTACATGTCATCACTAGATCTGTCATTCAGAAACATGGTTTATCCCATCACTGTTATCATCTAGCTACTGGAGTGCCTCAGGGCTCAGTGCTGGGGCCGCTTCTCTTCTCCATCTACATGTCATCACTAGTGTCTGTCATTCAGAAACATGGTTTATCCCATCACTGTTATCATCTAGCTACTGGAGTGCCTCAGGTCTCAGTGCTGGGACCGCTTCTCTTCTCCATCTACATGTCATCACTAGATCTGTCATTCAGAAACATGCATGGTTTATCCAATCACTGCTACACTGACAACACACAACTCTACCTCTCATTCCAGCCGGAGGATCCGACAGGAGCTGCTCGCATCTTAACCTGACAGACATTCACTACTGGATGAAGGAGGACCACCACCTTCAACTTAAGCTTGTGAAGACAGAACCGTTTATGGCCTCGGCCAACCCAACACTACACCACAACTTCTCCATTCAGCTGTAGGTTCGTCATGCATAACACCAGCATCTGTCAAATCTCTGCAACTGATCCACATGCTGCAGCAAGAGTGTTTATAAGCTGACTTTATTCTCTATTTGGTAATAATTTGTGCACTTCCCTTTTTTAAGCAAGGGATAATGTACATCTAGCTGGTTGTTATCTCAACATAAACCCGACAGGGTGATCAGAATCAGGTCTTCATCAGCCAGAAGGGGCTGGATGTACATTATCCCGCTTATTACACGGATACTTGCCACATAAGTAAATAATTAGACACAAAATATTGATCTGAGTCTAAATATTTGATCAGGTCTTTAAACGCAAAGCTTCTGTGGAGAAAGCAGTTGCAGCTGCAAGTTGAATTGTCAATAGTCACAAAATGGCGTCAGTTTGTATGAAACAAGAGAGAGCGAGTCCACAATATTGGATGGCATAATTAAATAACTGTACACAAAATATTGATATGACTGAGTTTTAATATTTTATTAGCTCACCAAAAGCAAAACTTCCAATAAGAAAAAACGATCCTAGCGAGTGTGTAGCGCTGCTGACTTCATGACCCGGATGAGCCGTGTTTTCAGCGGTTGTTTCAGAGCCGTGTAATAATACACATTAACATCATGATTTATGGCAGTTTTACCCAGAAGTCTGTGCGTTTGGCAGACGAACACCTGCAGACAACGCTACGGGACAGATGAGAGAGACGAAGAGAAACATAAACCAGTTTCAGGAAGTCAGTGGGTGAAGATTACATTCCTCCGTATGAACCGATCACTAATGTATGCATATATTCCTGTGATGTTCAGAGACTGCTCAGCACTGCTGGCTTCAGACCATCACATCTCATGATCCATCATCAGTGCCCGATGTTCACCTCCGAACACTGTGATGGTCCGCTTGTGGAAGATAATTCTCTGGTCTGTGAAGCAGGAAAACTCAGAGGTCACATGACCTCCCCATTATCATTCCTGTAAGCTTTTCCATCTGTCAGACCAGCAGCGTCCAGATTCCCATCATCACTGCCGACCGATGCACAACTGCACACATTTTACTGCAATGAAGCACTTCACATTATCAGGAGAACATCATCATATCTGTTGGGTTTGCAAAAAGCCCAAAACTCACAGGCTCAGACTGACTCCACATGACAAACTCATGAATATGTTTTCAGTTTTCCAGTGACATTCTGAGAATTAATATAAAAAAATATAAAAAATAAAAAAATGCAGTGTTTCTGTCGCGGAATGAAAAAGAAAAAAATAATATATTTCAGAATTGTATGTTTATATCTTACATTTTCGAGAAAATTCAGAATTGTGAGATAAAAACGCACAATTATCTTTTACAAATAATTTTTTTATGCCATGCCGGAAACAAGCTTCCATCGAAAATAACAGCACAGATCAGTGTGTTTAGTGTCAGGTGACTCTGTTCCTCTGCTCTGTGATATTAAATCTGCCAATCAGAAACAGAGACATGAATTCTGATTGGCTAGTTGAATGACCAATCAGGTGGCTGGTCGGATCAGAATGAGGTCAGTGAATGTTTTCCATCTTTCGGGTCATTTTGACACTGAATCCAGAATAAAGCAGGACAAACACCTTGACGATGTGTGGAGATTCTGAGACCAGCCGCTGTAACTCTAGAGTTCTGTCGTGCGCTTCTCTTCCTGAAAATTAATGTGTAAAGGGAATATGATCTCAGTGCAGACCAGCTTTACAGGAGCCAGATGCTCATTACGATTCCTGCTGATCCAGTCTGAAGATCCAGACACCAGCGCGCACACACACACACACACGCACACACACACACATACACACACACACACACACCCACACACACACACACACGCACACACACACACACACAGGAGGACTCTTTCTAGATGAGGTAATGGTGTGGAAGGGAAACTCTGTCAGGAAGTGTGAGTCTCATGTCGCCTCTGAAGTGGAAGAAGGGGTCTCTGCACGATACGCTCTGGAAACACTAAAGCATGCTGGGAAACTGAAGCACAGCTTTACTACAGTCTATAAGAAGTAAATCCCTCTCTTATCTCCACAGCTTCATACACTGATTACAAAGATCGAAATATACAGAGCAACAGATCTGACCTCAGTGACCGTTGAGGGAATGTGTCCGGCTCTCTCAGGATCAAACCCGTCACACTCCGAACACAAGAGTCCTGAGAACACACCGCTGCGCTCTACTGCGGTCAACCCCACAAGATTACGGTTATAAACATGAACCTCGTCGACACGCAAAGGAGGAGGTGTTGCTGTAATTTATAGTAATATTTACCGAATTACTAAGAAATCTAGTTTCAAATATAATTCTTTTGAAGTGTTGGTGCTTAATGTAAAAATATCTAGTGTAAACGATAAATCACGTTTGAGAATTCTGCTGGCTACTGTATACAGGCCACCAGGGCACCATACAGACTTTATAAAAGAATTTGCGGACTTTCTATCAGAATTAGTATTGGCTGCAGATAAAGTACTAATTGTTGGTGACTTTAATATACACATAGATAATGAAAAAGATGCATTGGGATTGGCATTTAAAGACATTATAAACTCAGTTGGAGTTAGACAACACGTGTCAGGACCGACTCATTGCCGTAATCATACTCTAGATCTAATACTATCACATGGAATAGATGTTGATGCCGTTGAAATACTGCAGCAGAGCGATGACATCTCAGATCACTATCTAGTCTCGTGTAAATTACATTTAGCCAAGGCTGCAAAGCCGACTCCGTGTTATAAATATGTTAGACCGATCACTTCTGCCACTAAAGATTGCTTTATCAATAATCTTCCTAATCAGTTTTATCAGCTCAGCATCCCGGATAGCTTAGAAGAACTTGATATTGCAACAGAAACTTTTAACTCTCTCTTTTCCAGCACTTTAGACACAGTTGCTCCGCTGCGCTTAAAGAAGATTAAAGAACATAGTCCAACGCCGTGGCACAACGAGCACACTCACACACACACACACACACACACTCACACACACACACACACACACACACTCACACACTCACACACACACACACTCAGGCCCTTAAGAGAGCAGCCAGAAAAATGGAGCGCAACTGGAAGAAAACAAAACTAGAGGTGTTTCGGATTTCATGGAAGGAGAGCTCGATTGCTTACAGAAAGGCTTTAAAAGCTGCTAGATCTGCTTATTTTTCAACCCTATTAGAAGAAAATAAACATAATCCTAGGTATTTATTTGAAACAGTGGCTAAACTAACGAAAAAGAAAGCTTCAAGCCCAGAAGTTTCCAAGCAACACAGCAGTAATGACTTTATGAACTTCTTCACTTATAAGATCGATAATATCAGGGACAAAATTATAACTATGCAACCGTCTAATACAGTATCGCATCAGGAAGTGCATTGTAGTCTCCCTGAGGGAAAATTTGATTCATTCATTGCTATAGGAGAGGAAGAATTTTGCAAACTCGTCAAATCATCTAAATCGACAACGTGTATGTTAGACCCTATACCGACTAAGCTGCTGAAAGAGATGCTTCCAGATGTCATAGATCCTCTTCTTAATATCATTAATTCATCTTTGTCTCTAGGATACGTACCAAAAACCTTTAAGCTAGCTATGATTAAACCGCTTGTTAAAAAACAGCAACTTGATCCTACAAAACTAGTCAATTACAGGCCGATCTCTAATCTGCCATTTCTGTCAAAGATATTAGAAAAAGCAGTATCCTCACAACTGTGTTCCTTTCTTGAAAGAAATGATATCTGCGAGGATTTTCAGTCCGGCTTTAGACCGTACCATAGTACCGAGACAGCTCTCGTTAGAGTCACAAATGATTTGCTCTTATCATCCGATCGTGGTTGTGTCTCTCTATTAGTATTACTGGATCTTAGTGCTGCATTTGACACCATTGACCACAACATCCTTTTAAATAGACTCGAACATTATGTTGGCATTAGTGGAAGATCCAACCCGGATCACACACAACCGGAGCAGTTCCCGGAGGCCTTCAGGGGCCGGTGTGTTGGAACCGCGTTCACACTGACAGTGAGTAAATCATCTCTGTACGGCCTCCAGCTGTTTCCATCCACATATTTATATGCACATGTTGGGATATCACATTAAAAATTGCTGAATGGAATCGCCAAGATGCGCATTAAAAAAAAAAAGTGCTAAATTGAGGCGGATAATTTTTTTATCTGATATAAAGACAGACATGCACATAAACTCCATGAAAACACATTAAATCCCTCAACAAACACTCATGTGACTTTACCTCAGCGTCAGCTGTGATTGGATAACTGGAGTAACCAGTGGACCAATGGTACCGCGGCGTCTCTAATGTTGGTTTGGTGTTTCTGAAACTCAAAGTGTGTGATCAGAACGATGTGGTTTAATACCTCCAGAAGCGCCTCACAGGAGTGTGTTCCCGAACACCAGCATCCGAACGCCAGAGAACACGACAGCGATTATTGCATTTCGTTTATTGTGACTTCAATATCAGAAAATCTAATTCAAGCCCCTTGTACGAACCCTGGTTAAAGAAACCTGGATGAAGAAACGAGGACTTTCCCCAGGAAGTGAGGATGTTCTTCTCTTGAACACATTGGAAACACCGCTTTATCCGCAGATGTTAAATTCACAACTTTGGATGGACACAAAGCTTGTGTGAATGAATGGCCTTTCATAATGAGGACACTGGGAAAAACAAGATGTCTGATAGCAGTTTAATACAAATAAACAATACAGATAAAACATCCATTGCAATAAAACCGTAGCTACTGGTCCCGTAACAATAAATACTCAGGGTTTAGAAGTGTGTGAGCAGCTCAGGGTCTCTTTTGGTCAGTGTGTGTGTTGGGAAGGCTCCCGTATCTGTGTATTCCCGCAGTGTTCAGAGTCCTGTACCCCTGAGGGCCGAGGCCGAAGCCCAGCCGGACCCCGGGCCCCTGGAGGCCCTGGCTCAGCGCGCCGTACGGCAGCCGGTGCGGATGGGCCGGGAACACCAGCGGCTGCACGTGCCGGCCCGGCGTGTTGAAGGAGAACTCGGGGGGAGGGCTGCTGGGTTTGGCAGGCGTGGACGTGACCGGGTTCAGCTCGGACACCACGGCTGAAGACACGTACTCCGACAGACTGAGCGATCCGGCGCCAGAACTCAGAGACGGGCGGATCCACTCGTCCTTGAAGATCTGGACGGTTAGCGTGGAGACTAGCGCGCTCAAGCGGTTCGTCACGTGAGCCAAAACCATTTGCTCATCGGCGTCCCGGCGGATGCGGACGTGGACGGAACCAGCCTGTGCAAAAACAGTGTGAGTTATAGAAAGCTTTTAATGTAGTCTATTAATGAGCTAAACCATGTGTAAGTTCATAAGTGGACAGCATTGCTGAGTGTGTTCTGCTTAAAACTGCAGTGAACCAAAGACAGTCTCAAAAACACGGTTTGAAATCGCTGGTGTTTCTGACGTCACACACTACCTTGACCAATCAGATCAACGTGTGATCGTCAACCAGTGGATCTCTGAGTGAGTGAGTGAGTGGAGGCGGGGATCATTTGCATATTCATAGAACCACGCATACTAAATGAGGCAAGGGTGTCGAGTTACATTGAAGATATTTTAAGGCATTAAGAATTTTTTTAAGGAAAAAACTTTTAAATATGTAATTCTGGTGATACAATGATTGACTGCAGGATCTATCCGAAGGCTTATGTGAGTTTGCTGAAGAGCTGAGAGATCTGGGGTCACTAGTATGACCAACTAGCAGTTAATCAAGAGGCAATCAGTCTTGCTTTTTGGCATCATATTAGGCCGTATGTAAATTACTTTCTCAGTGGTTCAACCGCGAGATCTATCAGGATATTCAGTGGACAGAACATGTGTGTTTGATCTGAGCTCATGCACCTCAGCGCTTGAGTGAAAACACGTTCACTACAGCTTGTTGAACTTATAAACACTGAAAGTGCGCAAACTATGATCCATCAACTATAAACCAATAAAAACCTGTTTAAAGGAAAGAAAACAAGTTCACAGAGAGATTGAATCCAATATTTGGTGATAATAAAGCATAATGAGAGATTTATAAGCTATTTAAAAGGCCGGTCACTTTTGACCCCGAAACGCCAAATTAGGTAAAATTGTTTATTTGCTGCTGTAACTAGTAGTAAAGAGGAAGAGATGATCGGTTCTTCTGTCACACACATTAAACACACAGTTACTGACTGAATTTACTGATGAAACTGACAGGATTTGAGAGCTGAGACTGATTCATATCAACAGAAAAGACTACAGTGATTATTGGATGGCAGGCACGCTATTATCAGGATTTAAGAATCAATATGGTTTCATCAGAATGATCATTTATATTATTAAATGATCATCAACCCAAATGCAGATTTATAGCAATAAACAGACTGATAACTGAAAGCCAAAATCAGGTAAAATTGTGTAAAAATAGCCATAACCCAAGATTGTACACAGCCTTGGTCAAGCCAGCATGATTTCAGAGATCATTAGCAGCACATGAGCTAGACATCATCAGTTAGAAAGAAAGTCTACACACCAAAGAGCCGAAGCCAATGGTCCAGAAGTGTTCATTTCTGACTTCAAGAACTCCATCCAGCGTGGACACCTGAAAAACATCAGGAACGAGTGATGAAGAGGCGAGCGCTGGCGGCGTAAGGCACGAGGTACACTATATTGCCAAAAGTTCTGGGACGTCTGCTTTACATGCACATGAACTTTAATGACATCCCATTCCTGATCCGCAGGGTTTAATATGGACCCGTTGCAGCAATATCAGCTTCAGCTCTTCTGGGAAGGCTTTCCACAACGGTTAGGAGTGTTTATGGGAATGTTTGACCATTCTTCTAGAAGTGCATTAGTGAGGTCCGGCACTGGTGTTGGACGAGAAGCTCTCACTGTGCGTTCACACCGGACCCGAATAGCGCGTCAAATTCGCGCCTGCCGCGTCTAGTTTGAAGCTTGAACATTTTGAATGCATTCGCATTCCGAGGCGAAATCCGCTTCTTCTGGGAGAGGCAAGTGCTAGGCGGGAAATGTAAAAATACTACTGTTATTGTGTCACGAAATGTAGTTTTGAGAGTTGTTCAGTCGAGAATGTAGTTGTTTAAAGCTCAAATCTGTGGTTTGTTTATAAACATAGCGCCTATTTAAAAATTTTTATCTGCCGTTTCGGAGTTGTGAGATCCAGGCGATCACCGGCACTCATGTAACCCGCTGGAGCCGCCGCACCTTGGCTAGTCCTCCTGACGTCTGCCGCTGGTCAACCAGACATGTTTCTTTAGCTTCTATATACAATCTATAGCTTCGGTTCTATTATATGAAACATATTAAGTTAAAATACATTAATGACTCATTATAACGTTGGTCAAACGACTTCTTTAATTAATGTTATGTGAGTTTTTCTTCATTCATTCAGAAATGTAGCCTATGACTGCAAGTGTTCAGCGTCACATTCATAGTTAACATCTGAACAATGTCATTCCTTCTTTCACGCGGGCATTTAGTCATTACAAAATAAGTTATTGAGGCCAAACATTTAAAATGATATTATAATCTGAAAATCGGGCTTTCCTCCGTTTATCACGTCACTTCACCACGTGACATCTGAAGCAGGCTCCTGATTGGTTAACGCGGCATGAATTGACGCAGAAGTTCAGATTTTTCAACTCGGCCGGCAGGCGCGAATTCGTGTCAAACGCGTGAATGCACAGAAAGCACTACATAAAATCATTCATGCTTAATGTGCCTGACGTTCAATTCGCGCCATTCGCGCCGTATTCACGTCTACCGCGCCGCACTCTATGCCTCATTCGCGCCACAGGAATTTTTTACGCGCGTAATGCGTCTTTGCATTGACTTAACATTGAAATCATCAATCAATCAATCAATCATTTATTTATATAGCACATTTAAACACAACCGAGGTTGACCAAAGTGCTTCACAAGCAATCAAATAAACACAGTAGAACAAGTAAAACAGATACAGCATGCATATATAATACAAAAAATAAGAACAAGCGAGCAGTAATAATATAGCATCAAATAGTTATATAGTATTAAAAGCCATGGAGAATAAATGAGTCTTTAGCTGAGTTTTA
Organism: Phoxinus dragarum; assembly: GCA_033366665.1. Classification (NCBI taxonomy): domain Eukaryota; kingdom Metazoa; phylum Chordata; class Actinopteri; order Cypriniformes; family Leuciscidae; genus Phoxinus; species Phoxinus dragarum. The sequence continues at coordinate 81,918 of JARPMJ010001647.1, read as the reverse complement.
AAAATGTAAATAGACGGGGCATGCCTAATAAACATCGGAAGGCTATTCCATAGCTTCGGGCCAGCGGCAGCAAAAGACCGATCGCCACGTTTTTTTAGTTTTACTTTAGGAACTGTTAGGAGGCCGTGGTCACCGGATCTCAGGTTTCTAGATGGTGTATAAGGAACCAAAAGTTCAGTTAAATATTGCGGTGCCAGATTATTCAAAGCTTTGTAAACAAATAATAAGATTTTAAACTCAATTCGGTACTTAACTGGTAGCCAGTGAAGGGACATTAAAACAGGTGTTATATGGTCAAACTTACGCTTCCCTGCAAGTAATCTAGCGGCTGCGTTCTGAACTTGCTGTAGGCGGGAGATAGATGCCTGAGTACTGCCATAGTACAATGAGTTGCAGTAATCAAGTCTACAGGTAATGAACGCATGAATGGCTATTTCTAAGTTATTTCATTGAAATCATTTGCGCCTGATGCGCTATTCGCATCCGGTGTGAACGCATCATCAGTCTCGAATTCATCCACCAAACAACCCCACACCATAACCCCCCCTCCACCAAACAACCCCACACCATAACCCCCCCTCCACCAAACAACCCCACACCATAACCCCCCCTCCACCAAACAACCCCACACCATAACCCCCCCTCCACCAAACAACCCCACACCATAACCCCCCTCCACCAAACTTTACACTTGGCACAATGCAGTCAGGCAAGCACCATTCTTTAACAAATGTGTGTAGAAGCGTCTGCATGCCTATGTCTAGTGCTGGATGTTATAAACTGTGGGACTGGAACACCTGAACTCAATGATTTGGAGGGGAGTCCCAATACGTTTGGCAATATAGTGCAGATCTGATGAAGGACTGACCTCTCGGAGCAGTTTATCCAGCTGCCCGATGACGTGAGACGGGGTGGTCTGAAAGAAGAGAGGACAGCCGTGAGTGTGTGAAGTCTGCGCATCACACAGGCTCAGTACACACACGTGATCACACACACCTGCAGCAGCACCTTCCCGCTGTACACACTCATCGGGTACATGGTGCCGAAGGTCATGAGGGCGATGGCCACGGCAGACGCGGTGTCCATCGCGTGATAGTTACTGCACAACAACCACACAAGATCATCACGTGACACACTGACGACACCCTTCAGGTGATCAGAGCCGCAGCACAGATGTTTACAGAAGAAGCACATTCACAGCGAGAGCCAGGCTCAATATAATGCACATATAAGTAGTAAAAACACCTGTTGTTGTTGGAGTACAGAGCTAGGCTGGGTGTTGACAAATTTCACGATTCTATTTGATTTAAATTCACAAACTTGTAATTCAATTTGATTGGATATGGATTGATTTAGATGTATCAGGAAGAGTGTTTTTCTCCAGTAATCTCTGAACTGAAGCTGTAACTCTACAGGAATCCTGTCAGTCGCTGCATTACTGTAATATTACAGCTGATCTGAAGACTAACATTTACCACACACAAGACAGTTTTTGTAATACGTTTATACTCGGCATTAAATATTGAAGAACAGGTAAAGATATAATGAATGTGTAATTAGTGCATGTCTGTACTGACTGAATTTACTGATGAAACCGATCTGAGAGCTGAGACTTTGATTCATATCAACAGTATCAAAGATTGCTGAGATTATGGGATGGCATGTGCGCTATTATTGGGATTTAAGAATCGCTATGGTTCATCAAAATGAGAATTTAATAAAATCGAGAAATCAATATTATCAGCCCAAATGTTATAGCAATAAACAGACTCATAACAGAGATGAATGCTTCAGTACAGTATAGTGCAGGAGGAGCGCTCTTCTTTTGGGTTCGAGACTACGCACGTGTGTCCTCATGCAAGACCGTCTCCTCACCTGATCGAGACCCCACACACACACACACACACACACACACACTCACCTGATCTCGATGAGCATGTAGGTGATGCCCAGAGCGAAGGCTCCGGCGAGGTTGATCAGCACAAACGGGTTCATCCTGGGCAGGAGAACGCTGCTCAGCGCCGGGATCACTCCACACAGACTGCACACACACACACACACAACACGTCTGAGCATCAGCGCTCAGTTTATCACACATGTGACCAGGGTTTGAAATGAACACCCGCCAACCCCCCAAATCCGGGTGAAGATCAACTGTGGCGGGTAACAGTCAAATCACGAGCCAGTTTGCCATGTTACTTATTACATTTACTCACTTTGCTGGGGAAGTTTGTGTAAGCCAAATCTGCACAGATTTAGCACAAATACTTGGGACGTGGCAGTGTGGAGGTAAGGGAGGGGCGGAGGCGATTGGGATGTCGGCAGTGTGGAGGTAAGGGAGGGGCGGAGGCGATTGGGACGGTGGCAGTGTGGAGGTAAGGGAGGGGCGGAGGCGATTGGGACGGTGGCAGTGTGGAGGTAAGGGAGGGGCGGAGGCGATTGGGACGGTGGCAGTGTGGAGGTAAGGGAGGGGCGGAGGCGATTGGGACGGTGGCAGTGTGGAGGTAAGGGAGGGGCGGAGGCGATTGGGACGGTGGCAGTGTGGAGGTAAGGGAGGGGCGGAGGCGATTGGGATGTCGGCAGTGTGGAGGTAAGGGAGGGGCGGAGGCGATTGGGACGGTGGCAGTGTGGAGGTAAGGGAGGGGCGGAGGCGATTGGGACGGTGGCAGTGTGGAGGTAAGGGAGGGGCGGAGGCGATTGGGACGGTGGCAGTGTGGAGGTAAGGGAGGGGCGGAGGCGATTGGGATGTCGGCAGTGTGGAGGTAAGGGAGGGGCGGAGGCGGTTGGGATGTCGGCAGTGTGGGAGGTAAGGCAGGGACGGAGGCGATTGGGACGGTGGCGGTGTGGGGGGTAAGGCAGGGGCGATTGGGACGGTGGCAGTGTGGGGGGTAAGGCAGGGACGGAGGTGATTGGGATGTCGGCAGTGTGGGGGTAAGGCAGGGGCGGAGGCGATTGGGACGGTGGCAGTGTGGGGGGTAAGGCAGGGGCGATTGGGACGGTGGCAGTGTGGGGGGTAAGGCAGGGGCAGAGGCGATTGGGACGGTGGCAGTGTGGGGGGTAAGGCAGGGGCGGAGGCGATTGGGACGGTGGCAGTGTGGGGGGTAAGGCAGGGGCGGAGGCGATTGGGACGGTGGCAGTGTGGGGGGTAAGGCAGGGGCGGAGGCGATTGGGACGGTGGCAGTGTGGGGGGTAAGGCAGGGGCGGAGGCGGTTGGGATGTCGGCAGTGTTGGGGGTAAGGCAGGGACGTAGGCGATTGGGATGTCGGCAGTGTGGGGGGGTAAGGCAGGGGCGGAGGCGATTGGGACGGTGGCAGTGTGGGGGGTAAGGCAGGGGCGATTGGGACGGTGGCAGTGTGGGGGGGTAAGGCAGGGGCGGAGGCGATTGGGACGGTGGCAGTGTGGGGGGTAAGGGAGGGGCAGAGGCGATTGGGACGGTGGCAGTGTGGGGGGTAAGGCAGGGACGGAGGCGATTGGGACGGTGGCAGTGTGGGGGGTAAGGCAGGGGCGGAGGCGATTGGGATGTCGGCAGTGTGGAGGTAAGGGAGGGGCGGAGGCGATTGGGACGGTGGCAGTGTGGAGGTAAGGGAGGGGCGGAGGCGATTGGGACGGTGGCAGTGTGAAAGTAAGGGAGGGGCGGAGGCGATTGGGACGGTGGCAGTGTGGAGGTAAGGGAGGGGCGGAGGCGATTGGGATGTCGGCAGTGTGGAGGTAAGGGAGGGGCGGAGGCGGTTGGGATGTCGGCAGTGTGGGAGGTAAGGCAGGGACGGAGGCGATTGGGACGGTGGCGGTGTGGGGGGTAAGGCAGGGGCGATTGGGACGGTGGCAGTGTGGGGGGGTAAGGCAGGGACGGAGGTGATTGGGATGTCGGCAGTGTGGGGGTAAGGCAGGGGCGGAGGCGATTGGGACGGTGGCAGTGTGGGGGGTAAGGCAGGGGCGATTGGGACGGTGGCAGTGTGGGGGGTAAGGCAGGGGCAGAGGCGATTGGGACGGTGGCAGTGTGGGGGGTAAGGCAGGGGCGGAGGCGATTGGGACGGTGGCAGTGTGGGGGGTAAGGCAGGGGCGGAGGCGATTGGGACGGTGGCAGTGTGGGGGGTAAGGCAGGGGCGGAGGCGATTGGGACGGTGGCAGTGTGGGGGGTAAGGCAGGGGCGGAGGCGGTTGGGATGTCGGCAGTGTTGGGGGTAAGGCAGGGACGTAGGCGATTGGGATGTCGGCAGTGTGGGGGGTAAGGCAGGGGCGGAGGCGATTGGGACGGTGGCAGTGTGGGGGGTAAGGCAGGGGCGATTGGGACGGTGGCAGTGTGGGGGGTAAGGCAGGGGCGGAGGCGATTGGGACGGTGGCAGTGTGGGGGGTAAGGGAGGGGCAGAGGCGATTGGGACGGTGGCAGTGTGGGGGGTAAGGCAGGGACGGAGGCGATTCGGACGGTGGCAGTGTGGGGGGTAAGGCAGGGGCGGAGGCGATTGGGATGTCGGCAGTGTGGGGGGTAAGGCAGGGGCGGAGGCGATTGGGACGGTGGCAGTGTGGGGGGTAAGGCAGGGGCGATTGGGACGGTGGCAGTGTGGGGGGTAAGGCAGGGGCGATTGGGATGTCGGCAGTGTGGGGGGTAAGGCAGGGGCGGAGGCGATTGGGATGTCGGCAGTGTGGGGGGTAAGGCAGGGGCGGAGGCGATTGGGATGTCGGCAGTGTGGGGGGTAAGGCAGGGGCGGAGGCGATTGGGACGGTGGCAGTGTGGGGGGTAAGGCAGGGGCGATTGGGACGGTGGCAGTGTGGGGGGTAAGGCAGGGGCGGAGGCGATTGGGACGGTGGCAGTGTGGGGGGTAAGGCAGGGGCGATTGGGACGGTGGCAGTGTGGGGGGTAAGGCAGGGGCGGAGGCGATTGGGACGGTGGCAGTGTGGGGGGTAAGGGAGGGGCGATTGGGACGGTGGCAGTGTGGGGGGTAAGGCAGGGGCGGAGGCGATTGGGACGGTGGCAGTGTGGGGGGTAAGGCAGGGGCGGAGGCGATTGGGACGGTGGCAGTGTGGGGGGTAAGGCAGGGGCGATTGGGACGGTGGCAGTGTGGGGGGTAAGGCAGGGGCGATTGGGACGGTGGCAGTGTGGGGGGTAAGGCAGGGACGGAGGTGATTGGGATGTCGGCAGTGTGGGGGGTAAGGCAGGGGCGGAGGCGATTGGGACGGTGGCAGTGTGGGGGGTAAGGCAGGGGCGATTGGGACGGTGGCAGTGTGGGGGGTAAGGCAGGGGCGGAGGCGATTGGGACGGTGGCAGTGTGGGGGGTAAGGGAGGGGCGATTGGGACGGTGGCAGTGTGGGGGGTAAGGCAGGGGCGGAGGCGATTGGGACGGTGGCAGTGTGGGGGGTAAGGCAGGGGCGGAGGCGATTGGGACGGTGGCAGTGTGGGGGGTAAGGCAGGGGCGATTGGGACGGTGGCAGTGTGGGGGGGTAAGGCAGGGGCGGAGGCGATTGGGACGGTGGCAGTGTGGGGGGTAAGGGAGGGGCGATTGGGACGGTGGCAGTGTGGGGGGTAAGGGAGGGGCGGAGGCGATTGGGACGGTGGCAGTGTGGGGGGTAAGGCAGGGGCGGAGGCGATTGGGACGGTGGCAGTGTGGGGGGTAAGGCAGGGGCGATTGGGACGGTGGCAGTGTGGGGGGTAAGGCAGGGGCGGAGGCGATTGGGACGGTGGCAGTGTGGGGGGTAAGGCAGGGGCGGAGGCGATTGGGGCGGTGGCAGTGTGGGGGGTAAGGCAGGGGCGGAGGCGATTGGGACGGTGGCAGTGTGGGGGGTAAGGCAGGGGCGATTGGGACGGTGGCAGTGTGGGGGGTAAGGCAGGGGCGGAGGCGATTGGGACGGTGGCAGTGTGGGGGGTAAGGCAGGGGCGGAGGCGATTGGGACGGTGGCAGTGTGGGGGGGTAAGGCAGGGGCGATTGGGACGGTGGCAGTGTGGGGGGTAAGGCAGGGGCGATTGGGACGGTGGCAGTGTGGGGGGTAAGGCAGGGACGGAGGTGATTGGGATGTCGGCAGTGTGGGGGGTAAGGCAGGGGCGGAGGCGATTGGGACGGTGGCAGTGTGGGGGGTAAGGCAGGGGCGATTGGGACGGTGGCAGTGTGGGGGGTAAGGCAGGGGCGGAGGCGATTGGGACGGTGGCAGTGTGGGGGGTAAGGGAGGGGCGATTGGGACGGTGGCAGTGTGGGGGGTAAGGCAGGGGCGGAGGCGATTGGGACGGTGGCAGTGTGGGGGGTAAGGCAGGGGCGGAGGCGATTGGGACGGTGGCAGTGTGGGGGGTAAGGCAGGGGCGATTGGGACGGTGGCAGTGTGGGGGGTAAGGCAGGGGCGGAGGCGATTGGGACGGTGGCAGTGTGGGGGGTAAGGGAGGGGCGATTGGGACGGTGGCAGTGTGGGGGGTAAGGGAGGGGCGGAGGCGATTGGGACGGTGGCAGTGTGGGGGGTAAGGCAGGGGCGGAGGCGATTGGGACGGTGGCAGTGTGGGGGGTAAGGCAGGGGCGATTGGGACGGTGGCAGTGTGGGGGGGTAAGGCAGGGGCGGAGGCGATTGGGACGGTGGCAGTGTGGGGGGTAAGGCAGGGGCGGAGGCGATTGGGGCGGTGGCAGTGTGGGGGGTAAGGCAGGGGCGATTGGGACGGTGGCAGTGTGGGGGGTAAGGCAGGGACGGAGGCGATTGGGATGTCGGCAGTGTGGGGGGTAAGGCAGGGGCGGAGGCGATTGGGACGGTGGCAGTGTGGGGGGTAAGGCAGGGGCGATTGGGACGGTGGCAGTGTGGGGGGTAAGGCAGGGGCGGAGGCGATTGGGACGGTGGCAGTGTGGGGGGTAAGGCAGGGGCGATTGGGACGGTGGCAGTGTGGGGGGTAAGGCAGGGGCGGAGGCGATTGGGACGGTGGCAGTGTGGGGGGTAAGGGAGGGGCAGAGGCGATTGGGACGGTGGCAGTGTGGGGGGTAAGGCAGGGGCGGAGGCGATTGGGACGGTGGCAGTGTGGGGGGTAAGGCAGGGGCGGAGGCGATTGGGACGGTGGCAGTGTGGGGGGTAAGGCAGGGGCGGAGGCGATTGGGACGGTGGCAGTGTGGGGGGTAAGGGAGGGGCAGAGGCGATTGATGTTTCGTAGATGGAAGTAGGCAGACCGGGTAATGTTATTAATGTGCGATTGAAAAGATAATGTGCTGTCAAGGATGACACCCAGACTCTTAACATGGGAGGAGAGTGAAACGGAGGAGTACTCAATATTGAGAGAAAAACTGTCGGTTTTGAATAAAGTAGATTTAGTGCCAATTAGGAGAACCTCAGATTTAATTTGAGGAAGTTTTGGGTAAACCAGGTTTTTATTTGGTGGGCGGGAGAGTGGACGAGGGTTTGGTCGAGAGGGTAGAGCTGTGTGTCATCAGCATAACAGTGGAATTGAATATTACATTTCCGGAAGATATTGCCCAGGGGAAGGAGATAAGTGATGAAAAGCATTTGGTGAACAGAAAAGACATTGTTATTTTCCAACATTCTACATTTTTTTTTATGTTCTCTGTGCAGTATTGATCTGTCCTCCTAAAACACATCTATGGTGATGAGGATGAAAGAGGAAAAGGAGATGCTGGATGACAGGATTTTGTATATGTATTGTATGTGTTATTATATATATATATATGGCTAGTAGAAGTTCTGAATGGCTGGTAACTTAAACATTTAGTTGCCAAATTGGCCGGTGAGTAGTGTTGTCACGATACTAGAATTTCTAACTTCGATACGATACCTTGAAAAATATCGATATTCGATACCATTTTCGATACCACAGAGAAAAAAACTGCCACAATATTAAGGTATTTTTTTTATTTAAAGCTAAATATAACAAGTCTAGAACATGACAATGAGGTATATTTTACATGAACAAAAATGTCCTGAGTTCTATCTGTTAATATTTTTTAATTGGACCAGGGCTAACATGACCCGTTGTTTTTGTATAACCTACTGTTATCAAAGATTAAAATATAGCCTACTGTAACAAAAAAGCACTTAACAGTATCAAATTGGAGGATAGTGTCAGTAATGTATAATAATAAGATTAAACATTCAATTTTCAGTTAAAGGCATTTCATTATTGAATTCAGAGATTGTCTAGCTGTTTAGTTTAATTAATATCTGTGTAATCAAATTGATGATAATCGCTAATGAAGGCAAATTGCAGAATTAAAGAATAATTTTCTGAATAAAGTTAAATAGGCACAAGTTAATTTACATTTGACCACAGTTAAAATATTTACTTGTCTAAGATTCCTCAGTCAGATTATGTTAACTTTAAGAATTACGGTGAAAAAAACGAGACAACACAGACTCATATCAACAACACTAGGCCATCTTGGTTAATGTTTCAGAAAAGTTAAAATGAGAAGAGTTACAGTGTTTCCTTTAGGATTTTTTTAGCAGTGCGGAAAGGTCTGTCCAAACAACAAACACCCCTGATGCTGAGCGTAGCCTATGCTGGCTAAATGGTACCCCTGGAGCCTGTTCCTTTTCAACTAGGCTAAAATAATTGTAAAAAATGAGTGATGTGAGGGATTATTGATTGTCAAACAATCTTTTGGGTGCCCGCAGCCCGCTCGCGGTGTGTAGCGCGTGTCCACGCTATTCTCCGACATACCCGCTCGCGGTGTGTAGCGCGTGTCCACCATAGACAGTGGTGTCCACGCTATTCTCCGACTCCGACATGCCCGCTCGCGGTGTGTTTTTACGCGTGTCTGCGCTATTCTCCGACATACCCGCTCGCGGTGTGTAGCGCGTGTCCACCATAGACAGTGGTGTCCACGCTATTCTCCGACATGCCCGCTCGCGGTGTGTTTTTACGCGTGTCCGCGCTATTCTCCGACATGCCCGCTCGCGGTGTTCTTTATCAATCAACCAAGCCGGTCGCGGGGGCACCGCCCTCGCCATCTTTCCATTCACTTCACTTTTGCTATTTAACCAGAGCGAATGAGACGAGTGCGTCACGTGTGGTGTTTGTCAACGCGCCTTTGGAGAGAAGTGAAAGTGACCGCTCGGCAAGTATCGATACTTCGGGAAATTAGTATTGGTACCGTTCAGATATTTCAGTATCGATATTTATCGAAATATCGATATTTTTGACAACACTACCGGTGAGTGAAGAAGTTAAATTTCAAACCCTGCATGTGACGGAGCGAGACGTTCTTACCTTCGACTCAGATCGGCCACGTGCTCCTGAAGCCAGCTGGTGCTCGCAGCTACACACACACACACACACACACAGAGAACACAGCTTCAACACAGCTCTATACACCTCATGATAACCGAAGATGTGGAAGTAAAATAATACCAAATGTTTTTGAAACAGAAAAGCTTGATGAACTGCACTAATTAAAAAATATGCATTGCATTAACCAGGCTTGCATTTTTAATGCATTGTATTTTTTAGGGCTTGCATTTTTATGGGCTGAAATTCAATATGGTCGTATATTCCAGCTGTGACTATTTCAATTCAAAACATTCACACATTTTCAATATAAAAAATTCAATAATCCATATTCACCTTTCAGATTTCACTTCCAAAATATTCGGTCTGTTTAAAAATACGACCTATCATTTTCTACAGGCAATTTTCAGTCCATTTTATTTCGCTTTACAAATTCAGTGGTTCAACATTTCACATCCGAGATCTGCAGGAAAATGTGTGAATGTTTTGAAATTAAATTTTCACAGCTAAAATATACGACCATGTTGAATTTCAGCCCATTAAAATGCAAGCAGGGTTAATGCAATGCATAATTTTTCAAGTTGAGCAATTGAACAAGCTTTTTTGTTTCAAAAACATTTGCCATTATTTTACTTCCATATAAACAAACTCATCAAACTCAGATTGAGTTCCAGTCGGTCTCAGTGTTTAGCGATGCACTCCCCAGGAAAATACGGCACATTTAAAGTGTAATGCATCAATCTGGCGCACTGAGAGTTGAACAGGGACACGTCTGTGCATTGACTTTAAAGTGGACCTTTTAGATGTGATGCCGTCTCATTTACACTTTTGTCAGTGGAAAAGTTTAGAGAGAAAAAAAAAATAGTAAAGATTGTTTACTAACTGTTTACTTAGTTAAAAAAAAAATCAAAAGCATTAAATAATTAGTTTTAATTAAATACTGTTGATTTAAATAAAAATATTAAAAGAAATATACAAAATAATCTACCAGTACAGAACTATAGTGAATAGAAAAGGCTGAAATGTAACAGAAACTAAATTCTCAACAAAATATTCTACACGGTATAATATGATTTTTTATAGCATAAATTGAAGCTGCTTTTTAATGTGTATGATGGGGTCCATCGCATGAGGATGATCATATTTGGGGGTCCATGGCATCTAAATAATTAAAAACACACCCAGATTTACACTACAGTAGTAGAATTACAATACTCATGCCTTAATTTCTTCACTTGCAAGAGTTTGTGGAAAACTGCATTTTCTGTGAAAACAGATTCACAAACAATGTCTTACAAATCTAGAGAAATCTTCCAATCATCGGTCTACAAAATATTTGGAAATGATACAAAAACCGAAACTGGTGCCATTGTGACACGGATCATGAGTGAGGAGTGCAACCAGCTCAACACTTATTAGATATTTATTAATTAGATTTTAGTTCAATTAAATGATGCTTTGCCAAAGCAATGGCACAAAACACAGTGTGTATCTAATGCCATGAGAAGAGGAAAAATGTGTCTGGTTCATTATGAAAGCGTGACATCAGACGGCGGTGCAGATGTTATTATGGGGAAGTGTGGTCAACATCTGCAGGTCTGAGCCGTGCGAGCCGGACTCATGAAGCATCATCACTGGAGTCTGGATGACAGCAGGAGACGGGAGGAGTGTGTGGAGATAGTGTGTGAGAAGATCTTACCTTCAGACACGAAGACGAACGGCTTGTTCTTGACCGACAGTAGAGTCAACAGATTGAAGAACAGAGCCACGAATGTTCCCACCAGCAGACGCCCCCTAACACACACACACACACACAGACACACGTTTATTCTGCTACTGAGAGGAAAGAGCAGCTCATATTTCCATATTCATCTTAATGTGGGCGGAGTCAGGATGTTCGTTAACAGTGTAATCGCTGGTCACATATTATTTTTACTTTTTATAACTTATTTTTACCCCCAAACAAAGAACAATAAATAACTGTGCCATGAGTATATCAGGCCCTTAATGTGTGTGTCTGTACGTGCGTGTGTGTCTGTGCGTGTGTGTTATCTGTGCGTGCGTGTGTGTGCGCGCACGTGCGTCTGTGTGTGTGTGTCTGTGTGTGCGGTGTGTGTCTGTGCGTGTGTGTATCTGTGCGTGCGTGTGTGTGGTGCGCACGTGCGTCTGTGTGTGTGTGTCTGTGTGTGCGTGTGTGTGTGCGCACGTGCGTCTGTGTGTGTGTGTCTTTGTTTTCTTATTTTAACTTTTTATAACTTATTTTTACCCCCAAACAAAGAACAATAAATAACTGTGCCATGAGTATATCAGGCCCTTAATGTGTGTGTCTGTGCGTACGTGTGTGTGTGCGCGTGCGTGGTGTCTGTGTGTGCGCATGTCTGTGTGTGTGTGTGTGTGTGTGTGTGCGTGCGTGTGTGTGTCTGTGCGTGCGTGTGTGTGTTCAGTGATGGTTGTACTCACGTGTGAACCTCGGGCTGCTCCACAAAACGCTCAACGCTGATAAAGAAGACACACACAGACAGAGAATAACTACACACTCATCTGGGAGGTTCTGCTCATTAAATTAATAACTTCATGTCCTAATATAATTATTCTCTAATAAACCTGGCTTTGCATATTACAAATATAGTTGGCTCTTTATTCAGACGGTATATGGTTTCTCTTGGGGACGCGTGTGGATGTGAATAAAATCACAGAATAACCCTGTAGAAGATGAACACCTGAGACGCCCTGAGGAACTGCTCCCGTCTGAACAAGGCTTCTGTGAGTTGCGTTGGATAAAAGAGCATGAGCGTGACTGTCAGTGCTCTACAGTGCGAACACTGAATCATCAGAAGTGTTGATGTTGATCACTCGTACGAGTGGTGTGTGTGTGTGTGTGTGTGTGTGTGGATCCGCTGATGTGGACCTGATCTTTATAATGTCCAGATTCCAGAGCAGGAAATATTGGGCGGATCAAGTTCTGCAGAGACGCAGGATCTCACCTTTCCTTGAGGATGAAGAGCGACCCCCAGCTGAAACCAGCACAGTGGAGGAGAACACAGCCAGCACTCACACCGCTCGAAGCTGAGACACACACACACACACACACACACACACACACTATTACTGGAGCTGAAGCAGCACTCTCTCACATATACACACACACACACTCACTCACTCACTCACTCACTCACTCACTCGATCACTCACTCGATCACTCACACACTCACACACTCACTCACTCACTCACTCACTCACTCACTCACTCACTCACTCACTCGATCACCACACTCACTCACTCACTCACTCACTCGATCACTCACTCGATCACTCACTCACTCACTCGATCACTCACTCACACACTCACACTCACTCACTCACTCGATCACTCACTCACACACTCACTCACTCACTCGATCACTCACTCACACACTCGATCACTCACTCACACACTCGATCACTCACTCACACACTCGATCACTCACTCACACACTCGATCACTCACTCACACACTCGATCACTCACTCACACACTCGATCACTCACTCACACACTCGATCACTCACTCACCACACTCGATCACTCACTCACACACTCGATCACTCACTCACACACTCGATCACTCACTCACACACTCGATCACTCACTCACACACTCGATCACTCACTCACTCGATCACTCACTCACACACTCGATCACTCACTCACACACTCGATCACTCACTCACTCACTCACTCGATCACTCACTCACTCGATCACTCACTCCACTCGATCACTCACTCACTCGATCACTCACTCACTCGATCACTCACTCACTCGATCACTCACTCACTCGATCACTCACTCACTCGATCACTCACTCACTCGATCACTCACTCACTCACACTCACTCACTCGATCACTCACTCACTCGATCACTCACTCGATCACTCAATCGATCACTCACACACTCACACACTCACTCACTCACTCGATCACTCACTCGATCACTCACTCACTCGATCACTCACTCACTCACTCACTCACTCACTCACTCACTCACTCGATCACTCACTCACACACTCACTCGATCACTCACTCACTCGATCACTCACTCACTCGATCACTCACACACTCACTCGATCACTCACTCACACACTCACTCGATCACTCACTCACTCACTCACTCACACACTCGATCACTCACTCACTCGATCACTCACTCACTCGATCACTCACACACTCACACTCACTCACACACTCGATCACTCACTCACTCGATCACTCACTCACTCGATCACTCACTCACTCGATCACTCACTCACTCGATCACTCACTCACTCGATCACTCACTCACTCGATCACTCACTCACTCGATCACTCACTCACTCACTCACTCACTCACTCGATCAACTCACTCGATCACTCACTCACTCACTCGATCACTCACTCACTCGATCACTCACTCACACACTCACTCGATCACTCACTCACACACTCACTCGATCACTCACTCACACACTCACTCGATCACTCACTCACTCGATCACTCACTCACTCGATCACTCACTCACTCGATCACTCACTCACTCGATCACTCACACACTCACACTCACTCACACACTCGATCACTCACTCACTCGATCACTCACTCACTCGATCACTCACTCACTCGATCACTCACTCACTCGATCACTCACTCACTCGATCACTCACTCACTCACTCGATCACTCACTCACTCACTCGATCACTCACTCACTCACTCGATCACTCACTCACTCACTCACTCGATCACTCACTCACTCACTCGATCACTCACTCACTCGATCACTCACACACTCACTCACTCGATCACTCACTCACACACTCACTCGATCACTCACTCACTCACTCACTCACTCACACACTCGATCACTCACTCACTCGATCACTCACTCACTCGATCACTCACACACTCGATCACTCACTCACTCACTCGATCACTCACTCACTCGATCACTCACTCACTCGATCACTCACTCACTCGATCACTCACTCACTCGATCACTCGATCACTCACTCGATCACTCACTCACTCGATCACTCACTCACTCGATCACTCACACACTCACACTCACTCACACACTCGATCACTCACTCACTCACTCGATCACTCACTCACTCGATCACTCACTCACTCGATCACTCACTCACTCGATCACTCACTCACTCGATCACTCACTCACTCACTCGATCACTCACTCACTCACTCGATCACTCACTCACTCGATCACTCACTCACTCGATCACTCACTCACTCACTCGATCACTCACTCACTCACTCGATCACTCACTCACTCGATCACTCACTCGATCACTCGATCACTCACTCACTCACTCACTCACTCACTCACTCACTCACTCGATCACTCACTCACACACTCACTCGATCACTCACTCACTCGATCACTCACTCACTCACTCGATCACTCACTCACTCACTCGATCACTCACTCACTCACTCACTCGATCACTCACTCACTCACTCGATCACTCACTCACTCGATCACTCACACACTCACTCACTCGATCACTCACTCACACACTCACTCGATCACTCACTCACTCACTCACTCACTCACACACTCGATCACTCACTCACTCGATCACTCACTCACTCGATCACTCACACACTCGATCACTCACTCACTCACTCGATCACTCACTCACTCGATCACTCACTCACTCGATCACTCACTCACTCGATCACTCACTCACTCGATCACTCGATCACTCACTCGATCACTCACTCACTCGATCACTCACTCACTCGATCACTCACACACTCACACTCACTCACACACTCGATCAACTCACTCACTCACTCGATCACTCACTCACTCGATCACTCACTCACTCGATCACTCACTCACTCGATCACTCACTCACTCGATCACTCACTCACTCACTCGATCACTCACTCACTCACTCGATCACTCACTCACTCGATCACTCACTCACTCGATCACTCACTCACTCACTCGATCACTCACTCACTCACTCGATCACTCACTCACTCGATCACTCACTCGATCACTCGATCACTCACTCACTCACTCACTCACTCACTCACTCACTCACTCGATCACTCACTCACACACTCACTCGATCACTCACTCACTCGATCACTCACTCACTCGATCACTCACACACTCACTCGATCACTCACTCACACACTCACTCGATCACTCACTCACTCACTCACTCACACACTCGATCACTCACTCACTCGATCACTCACTCACTCGATCACTCACACACTCACACTCACTCACACACTCGATCACTCACTCACTCGATCACTCACTCACTCGATCACTCACTCACTCGATCACTCACTCACTCGATCACTCACTCACTCGATCACTCACTCACTCGATCACTCACTCACTCGATCACTCACTCACTCGATCACTCACTCACTCGATCACTCACTCACTCGATCACTCACTCACTCGATCACTCACTCACTCGATCACTCACTCACTCACTCACTCACTCGATCACTCACTCACTCACTCGATCACTCACTCACTCGATCACTCACTCACACACTCACTCGATCACTCACTCACACACTCACTCGATCACTCACTCACACACTCACTCGATCACTCACTCACTCGATCACTCACTCACTCGATCACTCACTCACTCGATCACTCACTCACTCGATCACTCACACACTCACACTCACTCACACACTCGATCACTCACTCACTCGATCACTCACTCACTCGATCACTCACTCACTCGATCACTCACTCACTCGATCACTCACTCACTCGATCACTCACTCACTCGATCACTCACTCACTCACTCACTCGATCACTCACTCACTCACTCGATCACTCACTCACTCACTCGATCACTCACTCACACACTCACTCGATCACTCACTCACTCACTCGATCACTCACTCACTCACTCGATCACTCACACACTCATTTACTCGATCACTCACTCACACACTCACTCGATCACTCACTCACTCACTCACTCACTCACTCACACACTCGATCACTCACTCACTCGATCACTCACTCACTCGATCACTCACTCACACACTCACACTCACTCACACACTCGATCACTCACTCACTCACTCGATCACTCACTCACTCGATCACTCACTCACTCGATCACTCACTCACTCGATCACTCGATCACTCACTCACTCACTCGATCACTCACTCACTCACTCGATCACTCACTCACTCACTCGATCACTCACTCACTCACTCGATCACTCACTCACTCGATCACTCACTCGATCACTCGATCACTCACTCGATCACTCGATCACTCACTCACTCGATCACTCACTCACTCGATCACTCACTCACTCGATCACTCACTCACTCACTCGATCACTCACTCACTCGATCACTCACTCACTCGATCACTCACTCACTCGATCACTCACTCACTCGATCACTCACTCACTCGATCACTCACTCACTCACTCACTCACTCGATCACTCACTCACTCGATCACTCACTCACTCGATCACTCACTCACTCGATCACTCACTCACTCGATCACACTCACTCACACACTCGATCACTCACTCATTCGATCACTCACTCACTCGATCACTCACTCACTCGATCACTCACTCGATCACTCACTCACTCGATCACTCACTCACTCGATCACTCACTCGATCACTCACTCGATCACTCACTCACTCGATCACTCACACACTCACACACACACTCGATCACTCACTCACTCACTCGATCACTCACTCACTCGATCACTCACTCACTCGATCACTCACTCACTCGATCACTCACTCACTCGATCACTCGATCACTCACTCACTCACTCGATCACTCACTCACTCACTCGATCACTCACTCACTCACTCGATCACTCACTCACTCGATCACTCACTCACTCACTCGATCACTCACTCACTCGATCACTCACTCACTCGATCACTCACTCGATCACTCGATCACTCACTCACTCGATCACTCACTCACTCGATCACTCACTCACTCGATCACTCACTCACTCGATCACTCACTCACTCACTCGATCACTCACTCACACACTCGATCACTCACTCACTCACTCGATCACTCACTCACTCGATCACTCACTCACTCGATCACTCACTCACTCGATCACTCACTCACTCGATCACTCACTCACTCGATCACTCACTCACTCGATCACTCACTCACTCGATCACTCGATCACTCACTCACTCGATCACTCACTCACTCACACACTCACTCAATCACTCACTCACACACTCACACTCACTCACACACTCGATCACTCACTCACTCGATCACTCACTCACTCGATCACTCACTCACTCACTCACTCGATCACTCACTCACTCGATCACTCACTCACTCGATCACTCACTCGATCACTCACTCGATCACTCACTCGATCACTCACTCACTCGATCACTCACTCGATCACTCACTCGATCACTCACTCACTCGATCACTCACTCACTCGATCACTCGATCACTCACTCACTCGATCACTCACTCACTCGATCACTCACTCACTCGATCACTCACTCACTCGATCACTCACTCACTCACACACTCACTCAATCACTCACTCACACACTCACACTCACTCACACACTCGATCACTCACTCACTCGATCACTCACTCACTCGATCACTCACTCACTCACTCACTCGATCACTCACTCACTCGATCACTCACTCACTCGATCACTCACTCGATCACTCACTCGATCACTCACTCGATCACTCACTCACTCGATCACTCACTCGATCACTCACTCACTCGATCACTCACTCACTCGATCACTCGATCACTCACTCACTCGATCACTCACTCACTCGATCACTCACTCACTCGATCACTCACTCACTCGATCACTCACTCACTCGATCACTCACTCACTCGATCACTCACTCACTCACTCGATCACTCACTCACTCGATCACTCACTCACTCGATCACTCACTCACTCGATCACTCACTCACTCACTCACTCACTCGATCACTCACTCGATCACTCACTCGATCACTCACTCGATCACTCGATCACTCGATCACTCGATCACTCGATCACTCGATCACTCACTCACTCACTCACTCACTCACTCACTCGATCACTCGATCACTCGATCACTCGCACACACACACTCACTCACTCACTCGATCACTCGAGCTGAAGCACTCCCTCTCACACACACACACACACACGCAATCAGAGAAGTGGATCTTACCCAAACGAGTAGAGTTGACTGGGCTTCTTCACGGTCACCCAGAAACTCAGCAGACATGTGATCAGACTGAGGGAGACAGCACACATGAGCACGTGTTATTCCTGCGGTCATGAGGCCTTGAACATCTACATATTGTGTTCTCTCGGCACTGGTCCACCACACAACACTCATCGACTAACATGACTTTACATCATTAACATCAGAAACACAAGTGTAATGTGGAACAAGCTTACCAGTATATATATATATATATATATGTGGATAGTCTGAATATGAGAAATGCCACTTACCTAAAGAGATCGAAGATGGTGAGGTATGTGTACGCGGTCAAGGCTGAAACAGAAGACATGTAGTGTTCATCACAGTGTTATAATGCATGCGTGTCCGCACGGTCAGACACCTGTCAGTTACTTCGTTTTTTTAAACTGCCATTACACTCCTCACCACTAGGGTATTAGTGAGACCTATGTGTTAGATAAAGAGACAGGTGAGCAGTAGAAGAAATCATCATGGCTGACCTCCTTGGTCAAACAAAGGCCGTTTCTCAATATGCGTTCTTATCTGTTCTTGTGGACTTGTGTAACGTCATCAGTCGCTGCCCAAGTACTGTTCCAATTCAAAGTTCACATCTAGCCAAGTCCAGTTCTAATGTTCTTAATCCGCCCTTTTACCGAGGATGTGTGCAGATGTTCCGATTCCGCCGATACCAATACAAATTCTGGCATCGGTATCGGCGAGTACTTGTACCCATGTACCGATCCGATACCATTTTCATAATCAATACCTAGTTATTGCACGCTAGCTTTGCTTAACGCTGCAAATCGGAGATCAAGTCTTCTTCGCTGCTCTAAACAGTGGTTGCCCGCAGCAACACAGGAAGTTGTGCTGTGTCGCCACAAGCAACCACCGTTTAGAGCAGTGAAGAAGAAATTAAAATGCGCGCGCTAGCAGTATGTCCGCTGTTTGGCGAATATGACCGACAAAATTATCGAGTTTATTGTTCTGGATGACCAGCCTCTGTCAGTCGTCAAAAACGTTGGATTTTGCCGCTTCATTGGACATTTAAAGCCCCGGTACAGTTTGCCTGGTCGCAAACACATCTCTGAAACAGCGCTCCCTAAGCTAACGTTATTCGAGACAGTGCGTGAACACATTTCATGTAAACTAAAAGATGTGCAAACAATCAGCTTTACTATCGACATCTGGAGCTGCGACGCGACCCGCTGTCTTTACGGAGTTTGACAAGCACACTGGGTGGGTACAGTGACGCCGTCATCTTAAGTTTTAAAGAGATTATTTTCTTAAATTATTCATATATCATTTTTTTTTATTCATAGATGTATTTGTTGTACTGTTTTTTTTTTATACAGTTTTATTGTAAAACTAAAATACCTTTTTCAGTTTACAGTATTAGCTTTGTGGCTGCATTTGAAGTTCTTTTTCACTTAAAAATAAATAATATACTACTGTGAGATGTGTCAGATAATAAATAATATTCTAGTTCACTGTGTGTATTTGTTCATGTTTTATTAAGGGATAAGTCTGAAGCACATCATAAAATAATTATATCAATTCATACAGGGAAAGTATGAATTGCAGCTGTATAGATACAAACACACCCAGGTATCATATCAGTACTCGGTATCGGCCGATACCCTGAGTCCAGGTATCGGAATCGGTATTGGGAAGGGAAAAAGGGTATCGGAACATCTCTACTAGTGAGTCTCCGTGAGTCTGCCTGGGATTTCGAGACTGCCTAAAATGTCTGGGATTCGGCTTTAGCGTTCTACAGTCGCCGTTCATCATGTTTACTGTGGCGAGCGGGACGAGGCTGACGGCCGCGGGGAGAGCGGCGCGAGACTGACGGCCGCGGGAGAACGGCGCGAGACTGACGGCCACGGGAGAACGGAGCGCGGGACGAGACTGACGGCCGCGGGAGAACGGAGCGCGGGACGAGACAGACGGCCGCGGGAGAGCGGCGCGAGACTGACGGCCGCGGGAGAACGGAGCGCGGGACGAGACTGACGGCCACGGGAGAACGGAGCGCGGGACGAGACAGACGGCCGCGGGAGAGCGGCGCGAGACTGACGGCCGCGGGAGAACGGAGCGCGGGACGAGACTGACGGCCACGGGAGAACGGAGCGCGGGACGAGACTGACGGCCACGGGAGAACGGAGCGCGGGACGAGACTGACGATCGCGGGAGAACGGAGCGCGGGACGAGACTGACGGCCGCGGGAGAACGGAGCGCGGGACGAGACTGACGGCCTCGGGAGAATGGCACGCGAGACTGACGGCCGCGGGAGAACGGCCCTGAGACTGACGGCCGTGAGAGAACGGAGCGCGGGACGAGACGGACGGCCGCGGGAGAATGGAGCGCGGGACGAGACTGACGGCCGCGGGAGAACGGCGCGAGACTGACGGCCTCGGGAGAACGGCACGCGAGACTGACGGCCGTGGGAGAACGGCCCCGAGACTGACGGCCGCGAGAGAACGGAGCGCGGGACGAGACTGACGGCCGCGGGAGAACGGAGCGCGGGACGAGACTGACGGCCGCGGGAGAACGGAGCGCGGGACGAGACTGACGGCCGCGGGAGAACGGCGCGCGAGACTGACGGCCGCGGGAGAACGAAGCGCGGGACGAGACGGACGGCCGCGGGAGAACGGCCCCGAGACTGACGGCCGCGAGAGAACAGAGCGCGGGACGAGACTGACGGCCGCGGGAGAACGGCGCGAGACTGACGGCCGCGGGAGAACGGCGCGAGACGGACGGCCGCGGGAGAACGGCGCGCGAGACTGACGGCCGCGGGAGAACGGCGCGCGAGACTGACGGCCGCGGGAGAACGGCGCGAGACTGACGGCCGCGGGGAGAACGGCGCGAGACTGACGGCCGCGGGTAGGGCTGGGTACCAAGTCTCGATACTTTTTAGGTACCGACTGAATTGCCTCGATACTATCGAGTATCGAAAAATGACATGTTGTTCGGTTCCAGATTTCGATACCTAAGGAGTTAACTAGTCAACGTCAGCGCTCAAACACATACATATGAAATGCACAACGACACACATAAAGTCGCTCACGCACATACACACAAACTCTATTCACACGAGACTAGACGCGCGCGCACGCACAAACTCTCCACGCGCATACTTATATGAGAACGCGAGCACACACACACACACAAAGTCTCCGCGCACATATTCATATGAGACGCGAGCACACACACATCATACCTTAAAGATGTGGAAAAGTCAATCAAAAGTGTGGGTACATTTCTCCAGGCTCGATGCCAACAGCGCGCGATGCAGTATTTGCGGTAAAATAATTGCTGCAAAGACCGATACCACGACAAACACGGTGAAGACCTTGACAGTGCACGGAGTAGCTACACAAAGTTGCTCCGTCTTCGACTGGTAAATGAAGAGATATCTTGTTGTTCACTCTGCAGTGTTTATATTGCAATAAATAATAACCTACTGAATGTACTGCCGTTCAAAAATGTATTGGTTAGTCAGAATTTTGTTTTCAGTAAGGATGCATTAAAGTTATCAAAGGTGACATTAAAACATGTGTAATGTTACAAAATATTTAGTTTTTAAATAAATGCTTTTCTTTTGAATTTTTATATTCATCAAAGAATCATGAAAAAATTTATCAGTTTCCAAAATATTAAGCAACAAATGGCCAAAGTCCAGGTTGGGAAACTTTCTGGATGTTTTTAAATAAACACTGTCAAAAAACTACACAAGTTATGGCTGGATGACATGATGATATATATAACACTGATGTAAGTGATCACATGGAGTTAGACCTTAAAGCGTTCACAGGTAAATTAGCTTTATGTATTTCCCCGGCGTGGAAATCCGGCTCTTATAAATGTGAGGAAACACGACTCCGGCTGCGTGTCAATATCCATGATCTCTGGATCTCTGCTGAGCTGTAAGGAACACTATATCGAGTCCAAGCTTTAGTTTAAACTGATAATCGCTCTTTTACTGGCGTTTCCTCAGTTTCTGCTATTAAATCCAGCCACGGCTAAAGAAGGCGGGACTTATTCCGCCATATTATGCGTTGCTTTTCCTCCCATTCATAAGTAATATCAGTGAACCGCCTTTCTCTGTCTAAACTCACGGTGACATCTAACGCTGCTTTCCCTGCTCTGAGCAAACCAGGACGTGGAGCATCTCGTCCACATTTACAACCTGCCATCAGGAACACACACTAGAATAGTATGGAGGTAAAATAATGCCAAATGTTTTTGAAACATAAAAGAATGGGCTTTATGCACAGCTGCACTACTTCCTGAACTTTAGCCAGCTCCTTTGTTTCCGGTCTTCCATTATTGGACAAACTGATTAATCCAGGTGTGCCTGAGCTTTTTCGTTTCAAAAACATTTGGCATTATTTTCCTTCCATAAATAAGCACACGATCTGAAGAACCTGAAGCTCCAGCGAGTCTGCTACGGTCTCAGTGTATGTCTGTAGCACAACTGAAGCACACCAGCGCAGGACCGATTCAGTGCCACATAGTTGATGTAACGTCACAACCTTAAACGCTCATACGCTAGTGTCGGCTAGCGTTCACAACACTGCTTACCCACAGATCCGTGCGGTCCTCTGTGAGAAACACGAGCCTGAACCCCTGCGAGGACCAGAGGAATCTGCGAGCGGATGGCGTAACGACAGATGATGCATGAATAACCCCAGCGCGACACAGAATACACACACTCGTGTAGGATACAGCGCTCAGATTAAGGAGACTTGTGTATGTTTACAGAGCTAATCGATGAAGAAGAAGAGGAGATGAAGACGCAGTGGTAAACCAAGCCCGGATCTTTATCTGAATATTTAATGAGAGCATCCAAACACATCTGATCGTCCTGGAACCCTGACCTTCAGTCGTCTCACTGCGGCCTCGTGGGAGCGGAGCGCCATTAGCATCAGGAGCCTGCTAGCGTCGCGCGAGTATCCGCTTTCTCTGCTGGCTGCTGCTGTCGGTAAAGCAGATCTGCAAACTGCAGCGCTCAGCTGTCATTGAGTTCAGGAACACGCATCGAGCGGCTCGGGTGTCTGTCCACGCGGCACATTAGAATAACAATAGATCGCTCCAGATGTAAACTAAAAGCTTTATTGACAAACTACAAGCTAACACCTGGCGGGAGGAAGTGGCGAGTCCGAGAGTAAACCGAGACGAGAGGACTGATGCTCCAATAAACACATCCGAACCTTCACACACTCACACTCACACACACACACACACACACACACACACACACACACACACACACACACACACACACGACTTTCAGAGGTCACGGGTTCCTTTTCTGAACGGACAACGTGCAGTTTTAACCTAATCTCAAATAGTGAAGGACAACACGGGTTTGATAAGTTAGTTATTGACAGACGCATTTATTCGTCTCCTATCTTCACATTTAGATTAAGTGAGCGTTAGATGATGCAAATCTCTAGATGAATATCCAGCTTTCCTACTGTACGTTAAAAATCACTCTTATTTAAACAGAGCAGAATTATTAATGTCAGACATTTATCAGTTACTGGCTATAATTTGAAAATAATTATGTAATTATTGCTAGCGATGCACCGACATGAAAACTTTGTCCGATACCGATAACTCTTTATATTTGAAAGCCGATAACTGATATATTGGTGAATAAATCTAAATCCACATTTTTATATAAAGTTATATACAGATACAGAGAACACGTCGGGCAGACACAGAGAACACGTCGGGCGGATACAGAGAACACGTCGGGCGGATACAGAGAACACGTCGGGCGGATACAGAGAACACGTCGGGCGGATACAGAGAACACGTCGGGCTGATACAGAGAACACGTCGGGCGGATACAGAGAACACGTCGGGCAGATACAGAGAACACGTCGGGCGGATACAGAGAACACGTCGGGCAGACACAGAGAACACGTCGGGCAGACACAGAGAACACGTCGGGCAGACACAGAGAACACGTCGGGCAGACACAGAGAACACGTCGGGCGGATACAGAGAACACGTCGGGCGGATACAGAGAACACGTCGGGCGGACACAGAGAACACGTCGGGCGGATACAGAGAACACGTCGGGCGGATACAGAGAACACGTCGGGCAGACACAGAGAACACGTCGGGCAGATACAGAGAACACGTCGGGCGGATACAGAGAACACGTCGGGCGGATACAGAGAACACGTCGGGCGGATACAGAGAACACGTCGGGCGGATACAGAGAACACGTCGGGCGGATACAGAGAACACGTCGGGCGGATACAGAGAACACGTCGGGCAGATACAGAGAACACGTCGGGCGGATACAGAGAACACGTCGGGCAGACACAGAGAACACGTCGGGCAGACACAGAGAACACGTCGGGCAGACACAGAGAACACGTCGGGCGGATACAGAGAACACGTCGGGCGGATACAGAGAACACGTCGGGCAGACACAGAGAACACGTCGGGCAGATACAGAGAACACGTCGGGCAGACACAGAGAACACGTCGGGCAGACACAGAGAACACGTCGAGCAGACACAGAGAACACGTCGGGCAGACACAGAGAACACGTCGGGCAGACACAGAGAACACGTCGGGCGGATACAGAGAACACGTCGGGCGGACACAGAGAACACGTCGGGCGGACACAGAGAACACGTCGGGCAGACACAGAGAACACGTCGGGCAGACACAGAGAACACGTCAGGCAGACACAGAGAACACGTCAGGCAGACACAGAGAACACGTCGGGCGGATACAGAGAACACGTCGGGCAGACACAGAGAACACGTCGAGCAGACACAGAGAACACGTCGGGCAGACACAGAGAACACGTCGGGCAGACACAGAGAACACGTCGGGCAGATACAGAGAACACGTCGGGCAGACACAGAGAACACGTCGGGCAGATACAGAGAACACGTCGGGCAGACACAGAGAACACGTCGGGCAGATACAGAGAACACGTCGGGCAGACACAGAGAACACGTCGGGCGGATACAGAGAACACGTCGGGCAGACACAGAGAACACGTCGGGCAGATACAGAGAACACGTCGGGCAGACACAGAGAACACGTCGGGCAGATACAGAGAACACGTCGGGCAGATACAGAGAACACGTCGGGCAGACACAGAGAACACGTCGGGCAGACACAGAGAACACGTCGGGCAGATACAGAGAACACGTCGGGCAGATACAGAGAACACGTCGGGCAGACACAGAGAACACGTCGGGCAGATACAGAGAACACGTCGGGCAGATACAGAGAACACGTCGGGCAGACACAGAGAACACGTCGGGCAGACACAGAGAACACGTCAGGCAGACACAGAGAACACGTCGGGCGGACACAGAGAACACGTCGGGCAGACACAGAGAACACGTCGGGCAGACACAGAGAACACGTCGGGCAGACACAGAGAACACGTCAGGCAGACACAGAGAACACGTCGGGCGGACACAGAGAACACGTCGGGCAGACACAGAGAACACGTCAGGCAGACACAGAGAACACGTCGGGCAGACACAGAGAACACGTCAGGCAGACACAGAGAACACGTCGGGCGGACACAGAGAACACGTCGGGCAGACACAGAGAACACGTCGGGCAGACACAGAGAACACGTCGGGCAGATACAGAGAACACGTCGGGCAGATACAGAGAACACGTCGGGCAGACACAGAGAACACGTCGGGCAGATACAGAGAACACGTCGGGCAGACACAGAGAACACGTCGGGCAGACACAGAGAACACGTCGGGCAGATACAGAGAACACGTCGGGCAGATACAGAGAACACGTCGGGCGGATACAGAGAACACGTCGGGCGGATACAGAGAACACGTCGGGCAGACACAGAGAACACGTCGGGCAGACACAGAGAACACGTCGGGCGGACACAGAGAACACGTCGGGCAGACACAGAGAACACGTCGGGCGGACACAGAGAACACGTCGGGCGGACACAGAGAACACGTCGGGCAGACACAGAGAACACGTCGGGCAGACACAGAGAACACGTCGGGCAGATACAGAGAACACGTCGGGCAGATACAGAGAACACGTCGGGCAGACACAGAGAACACGTCGGGCAGACACAGAGAACACGTCAGGCAGACACAGAGAACACGTCAGGCAGACACAGAGAACACGTCAGGCAGACACAGAGAACACGTCAGGCAGACACAGAGAACACGTCAGGCAGACACAGAGAACACGTCAGGCAGACACAGAGAACACGTCGGGCAGACACAGAGAACACGTCGGGCGGATACAGAGAACACGTCGGGCAGACACAGAGAACACGTCGAGCAGACACAGAGAACACGTCAGGCAGACACAGAGAACACGTCGGGCAGACACAGAGAACACGTCGGGCGGATACAGAGAACACGTCGGGCGGATACAGAGAACACGTCGGGCGGATACAGAGAACACGTCGGGCAGATACAGAGAACACGTCGGGCGGATACAGAGAACACGTCGGGCGGATACAGAGAACACGTCGGGCGGATACAGAGAACACGTCGGGCGGATACAGAGAACACGTCAGGCAGACACAGAGAACACGTCGGGCAGACACAGAGAACACGTCGGGCGGATACAGAGAACACGTCGGGCGGATACAGAGAACACGTCGGGCAGACACAGAGAACACGTCGGGCAGACACAGAGAACACGTCGGGCAGACACAGAGAACACGTCGGGCAGACACAGAGAACACGTCGGGCAGACACAGAGAACACGTCGGGCAGACACAGAGAACACGTCGGGCAGACACAGAGAACACGTCGGGCAGACACAGAGAACACGTCGGGCGGATACAGAGAACACGTCGGGCGGATACAGAGAACACGTCGGGCGGATACAGAGAACACGTCGGGCAGACACAGAGAACACGTCGGGCGGATACAGAGAACACGTCGGGCGGATACAGAGAACACGTCGGGCCGATACAGAGAACACGTCGGGCCGATACAGAGAACACGTCGGGCCGATACAGAGAACACGTCGGGCCGATACAGAGAACACGTCGGGCCGATACAGAGAACACGTCGGGCAGACACAGAGAACACGTCGGGCAGACACAGAGAACACGTCGGGCCGATACAGAGAACACGTCGGGCCGATACAGAGAACACGTCGGGCAGATACAGAGAACACGTCGGGCCGATACAGAGAACACGTCGGGCAGAAACAGAGAACACGTCGGGCAGACACAGAGAACACGTCGGGCGGATACAGAGAACACGTCGGGCGGATACAGAGAAATCGAACTACGAATAAACTATCCGGTGTTTAAAGTGCCATGTCTAGCGCATTTTTTAGTCTATTATTAGACCTAGATTTTTTGAAAGCGTGTTATTTTGAAAGCGTGTTAGGCTGTATATAGTCAGATATGACGGCGCGCTGCAACACGCATCACCGCAGGTGATTTATCATCAAGCGTCAAGCCAACGTGCAAACTATCGCAGACGCTTTAACACACAATAATAATCTTCATTAGAAGTAAAGAAACAAAATGATCTGACCAGGGCTGGCTCTCTCTTACTGCAGTCTTTGATTTTGAAATGTTAGCTGATGATCAATAAAATGCAGCTCATATCTGTTGCTTTCGGTGACATTAAATCCATTAAATCTGCAAATAGCGCGGGAATTGAAGATCGGATCTATATCCGTTTTAAAACACATTTAGGCCTATGTGACCAGGTGTAAATGGAATCGTTTTGATAATTCAGAGAGCTGTCCGATCTGAGACACCGCATGAAGTAGCCAGGTGTAAACCGCCCCAGAAACACCGCAGACGGCCAGAGCAGCGCCAGTCCAACATCGTATGACTGCACACTGTCCTGCACCACCGGCCGGCACCTTGCAGACGCACGGGGAGGTTTACTTGCAGACGCACGGGTACAGGGGAGGTTTACTTGCAGACGCACGGGTAGTTTACTTGCAGACGCACGGGTACAGGGGAGGTTTACTTGCAGACGCACGGGTACAGGGGAGGCTTACTTGCAGACGCACGGGTACAGGGGAGGTTTACTTGCAGACGCACGGGTACAGGGGAGGTTTACTTGCAGACGCACGGGTACAGGGGAGGCTTACTTGCAGACGCACGGGTACAGGGGAGGTTTACTTGCAGACGCACGGGTACAGGGGAGGTTTACTTGCAGACGCACGGGTACAGGGGAGGTTTACTTGCAGACGCACGGGTACAGGGGAGGCTTACTTGCAGACGCACGGGCACAGGGGAGGTTTACTTGCAGACGCACGGGCACAGGGGAGGCTTACTTGCAGACGCACGGGCACAGGGGAGGTTTACTTGCAGACGCACGGGCACAGAGGAGGTTTACTTGCAGACGCACGGGCACAGAGGAGGTTTACTTGCAGACGCACGGGCACAGGGGAGGTTTACTTGCAGACGCACGGGTACAGGGGAGGCTTACTTGCAGACGCACGGGTACAGGGGAGGCTTACTTGCAGACGCACGGGTACAGGGGAGGTTTACTTGCAGACGCACGGGCACAGGGGAGGTTTACTTGCAGACGCACGGGCACAGGGGAGGTTTACTTGCAGACGCACGGGTACAGGGGAGGTTTACTTGCAGACGCACGGGCACAGGGGAGGTTTACTTGCAGACGCACGGGTACAGGGGAGGCTTACTTGCAGACGCACGGGTACAGGGGAGGTTTACTTGCAGACGCACGGGCACAGGGGAGGCTTACTTGCAGACGCACGGGTACAGGGGAGGCTTACTTGCAGACGCACGGGTACAGGGGAGGTTTACTTGCAGACGCACGGGCACAGGGGAGGTTTACTTGCAGACGCACGGGTACAGGGGAGGTTTACTTGCAGACGCACGGGTACAGGGGAGGTTTACTTGCAGACGCACGGGCACAGGGGAGGCTTACTTGCAGACGCACGGGTACAGGGGAGGCTTACTTGCAGACGCACGGGTACAGGGGAGGTTTACTTGCAGACGCACGGGCACAGGGGAGGTTTACTTGC
This sequence comes from Phoxinus dragarum, assembly GCA_033366665.1. Classification (NCBI taxonomy): domain Eukaryota; kingdom Metazoa; phylum Chordata; class Actinopteri; order Cypriniformes; family Leuciscidae; genus Phoxinus; species Phoxinus dragarum. Next base: position 52,460 of record JARPMJ010001647.1, on the reverse strand, counting down.
AGACGCACGGGTACAGGGGAGGTTTACTTGCAGACGCACGGGTACAGGGGAGGTTTACTTGCAGACGCACGGGTACAGGGGAGGTTTACTTGCAGACGCACGGGTACAGGGGAGGTTTACTTGCAGACGCACGGGTACAGGGGAGGTTTACTTGCAGACGCACGGGTACAGGGGAGGTTTACTTGCAGACGCACGGGTACAGGGGAGGCTTACTTGCAGACGCACGGGTACAGGGGAGGTTTACTTGCAGACGCACGGGTACAGGGGAGGCTTACTTGCAGACGCACGGGTACAGGGGAGGTTTACTTGCAGACGCACGTGTACAGGGGAGGTTTACTTGCAGACGCACGGGTACAGGGGAGGTTTACTTGCAGACGCACGGGTACAGGGGAGGCTTACTTGCAGACGCACGGGTACAGGGGAGGCTTACTTGCAGACGCACGGGTACAGGGGAGGCTTACTTGCAAGGATATGAGGCCTAACCTAGACTCATGAGCGGCTGCAGGTTCTGCACGAGAGACACATGAGATTAAATAATCCCCTGACTATGACACTGGGTTATGCTTCCGTGAGCAGATCTCGCTTGATTTCTTGTTCCGGACACAGAACCGCGGCTCACACACACACACACACACATAGAACTGTGTGTGTGTGTGTGTATTTGTGTTTCTCTCCTTTAGCGAACGCAGCACTAGTCCTGAGGAACATCATGAGCATGTCTGACACACAGAGGAGCTTCACACACTGATCAGCTCACGGTTACTGAGAGCTCAATGCTGCAGAGGATCAGGTTACAGCACACTGTGTGTGTGTGTGTGTGTGTGTGGCTCTGAGCATGCTGGGTAACGTGTGGTGCTGAGAATGCTGGGTAACGTGTGGTGCTGAGAATGCTGGGTAACATGAGGCGCTGAGCATGCTGGGTAACGTGAGGCGCTGAGCATGCTGGGTAACGTGTGTGATCACTCACCCATGCTGTTGGTGGAGCTGCACCACATCAGCAGACAAGCTGTGCAGACGAGATTCAGCACGCCGAACAGGAGGATCCTCCACGACTGAAACACACACACACAACATCAGGGAAATCCCTCATGAAACAGAGTGTGTGTTTGTGAGAGAGAGTGAAGCGTGTGTGAGAGAGAGAAGCGTGTGTGTGTGAGTGAAGCGTGCGTGTGAGAGTGTGAAGTGTGTGTGTGTGAGAGAGTAAAGCGTGTGTGTGAGAGAAGCGTGTGTGAGAGAGAGAAGCGTGTGTGTGTGTGTGTGTGTGTGTGTGTGAGAGAGAGAAGCGTGTGTGTGTGTGTGTGTGTGCAAGAGTGAAGCGTGTGTGTGTGTGTGTGTGTGTGAGAGAGAGAAGCTTGTGTGTGTGTGTGCAAGAGTGAAGCGTGTGTGTGTGAGTGAAGCGTGTGTGTGAGAGTGTGAAGTGTGTGTGTGTGTGTGTGAGAGAGTAAAGCGTGTGTGAGAGAGTAAAGCGTGTGTAAGAGAGAAGCGTGTGTGTGTGTGTGTGAGAGAGAGTGTGAGTGAGTGAAGTGTGTGTGTGAGTGAAGCGTGTGTGTGTGAGAGAAGCGTGTGTGTGTGTGTGTGAGAGAGAGAAGCGTGTGTGTGTGTGTGTGTGTGTGTGCAAGAGTGAAGCGTGTGTGTGTGTGTGCAAGAGTGAAGCGTGTGTGTGTGTGTGAGTGAAGCGTGTGTGTGTGAGTGAAGCGTGTGTGTGTGTGTGAAGCGTGTGTGTGAGTGTGTGAAGGGCTCACCCGTCGGTCTGACGTCACCAGGCTGAACTCCTGCGCACACTTGCCCAGCACCGAGCGGTGGGTTTTGCGGAAGGGATGAATGGTGCCCTGCGGTGATGGACAGATCAGATCAGGGAAAACTACATTACCCACAATCCCCACACACACCGTTACCGTGGAAATAGTGTTCGGTGAACTCCCATGGAGCTTTGCTAATGACCAAACTCAGTAACACAAGTCCTGATCCACAGTACGATGATTTTATTACTTTGTTTTGAAAGAAATTCATACTTTTATTCATCAGGGACACATTAAATTGATCAACAGTGACAGTTGAGACATTTATAATAATACAAAAGAGTCTATTTAAAATAAATCTTGATCTTTTAAACTTTCAATTAATCAAAAAATCCTGAGAAATCAAATGTCACAGTTTCCACAGAAATATGAACGGTTTTCAACATTGATAATAATCATACATTTTTCTTGAGCATCAAACCACAATGATTTCTGATCACAGGAATAAGTTACACTTTACTATATATCCACATAGATATTATATAGATATATATCCACATAGAAAAAAGATGATTTACATTATAATAATATTTCACTGTTTTTTTTTTTCAGAAACATTAAAATAATCTCAGACTCAATCCTTTGACCGCCAGTGTTTCTGAAAATTGTGTTGTGAGGTAATTATCACTAAAAGTATAATTATTACATTAAAACTTTTTAAACTTACTACATTAAAACTTTTTAAACTTACTACATTAAAACTTTTTTGAAAAGTGTTTCAAATCGAATAACTTGGCAAAAGTTTTCATGATATTTCCCCTTTAACGTGAGCATTAATAACGCGTGACGTCACATGTGATGTTATGATGAGCTTCACATCATATTTCACACACACACACACACACACACACACACACACACACACACACACACACATATATATATACATGTATATATATATGAGTCTTACCAGCACATAAGTGTCCGTCTCGTGCTTCTTCCTGTGCCCTGGAGCATCTGCAGATGAACATGAAACACAGTTATTGATATTCCACCGACAGTCTGAGGATGAACATGAAACACAGTTATTGATATTCCACCGACAGTCTGAGGAAGACAGCCCGAGACAAACTCTCACCCGAGTCCTCGATCACGTCCAGCACCACCATGTCAGGCTTATCCGAGGGCGACACTTTCCTCTCGGTGACCCCCGACGGCACCACATCGGGCTTATTGCTCAGTTTCCTGCCGTAATAATCAGAAACATGACTGTGATATGGGTTATTATGAGCCATGACTGACGTGGACGAGCCGTCCAGCGCCATCTTTACTTCCGCGGAACGTCCCACGTCACGACCTGATCACATGCTTCACGACAGCCAATCACAGCGCCGCTCGTTATTTTACTCGGTTAACATTTTATAAATCAAAAATGAAATGAGAGTGAATAAAACACAGAGGAGGATAAACCAGAGATATGTTGGTGACACGTTACAATAAGGTTCATTAGTTAACTTAACTTTAATTCATGTGTTAACTAACATGAACTGACCATGAGCAATGCATTATTAGTTCACCTTTGTTAACCTTAGGTAATAAAATACAGATGTTCATTGTTAGTTCATAGTAACTAATGTTAACAAGGTTTTAATAAAATAATAGTAAATGTTGAAATTAGCATTTACAAATATTAATAAATGTGCAGTTTATTATTAGTTCATGTTTTAAGTTATCTATAAACGACGTTTATTTTAATAAAATTAATGTAATTGATGACCGTAATCAGGATTAACTGTTAAATTAGTTGATTTAACTTTATTATTTATACATTTGCGTGACTTTATATTTGACAGAGTACACTGACGCCGGAAGTTGCGTCATCGCAGTCTCTGCGCATGCGTGACTCTGTCCTCTAGTTCACAGCGGTTAGCTGCGGTAAAGCGCGCAGCAGTGTTTACTTTTACACGAACCGAATTCATATTCATATTCATCACTGTACACTTCGCTTGTTGACGATGGCAGGAACTCTGGCACGTAAAGCCGTGGATCATCTCCGCAGTAAAGAGTTCAGAGAGTATCTCATGAGGTCAGTCACTGTTTCTCAATAGCGCTGAGGTAAATAATGTCGATGTTTGACAGTTATTAAAACGGAATACAGGGAAATGACTCCCGACTGCACACACAGACTGTTGTTATGCTCATAATAAACAGAAAACTGCAGTTTATCGTGTGAAGGACACGAGCTGCAGTTCCGCTGTGAGCCGCCAGAGGGCGCCAGATCCGCGTCATCGCCGCGTCATCGCAACAGCAGTCCAGAGTCCAGCCGACACAACACCGAGACTCATGAGCAGTTGATCACTGTATACTCTGCCGAGCTGTGTTTTACGGGTTCTACTTCATTATAAACCGTGCATGTCATTATTGCGGTCACACGCCAATCTCTGCATATTCACGTTGTTACGATATATTCATTCCAGCGGTTTAACGCCAGGAATGTGTGTCTCCTCATCTACTTCTGATGTTACGACACAATAAATCACTGTCTTCTGATTATAGATCAGATTAGACTCCTCTGGACTCTTTCTGAAGAGACACTCAACAGAAATGAAAATAATAGAAGTAGTAAAGCAAATGTGCTTAACTAAACATTTTTATTTTAATCAAAATGTTTATTTTACAAAATAATTTGGACTCTAAAATTGCTAGAAAGTCAAAGCCTTGTGGCTGTTCCAAATTCAAAGTTGATACCACAAAAAATTTGCTGCGAAAAGTTTTTAAAGTTGCAATTTTTACGGTAACTTACACAACACCGTTTTAATCTGAAAATGGAAAACTTTTAAAGCGTCCTGGCTGTTCGTTGACACAACAATGGCGTTTTGGAGCCTGGAAACGCAAGCTTTTGAAAACGATGGCAAACTGTCCATGTAAACAACAAAAACAAAATGGTAACATCATTAGCACACACATAATTTGCATACAGGCATGTTCACTCATGTGTATTACATGTTGGTGGGGTGTTTCTTGACAAAGTGATGTCGCCACCTACTGGCCTGGCATGCATAATACAGCCGCCTTAGTCATTCTTTAGCAGATCCGTGTGAACGGATTGTTTTGACAATGTTGAGTCTGTTTTCAGTAAACATTCCCTAAAACAAAAGGCCATGTAAAGCGGGACGTTGACGATGAACGGCTAATTCGTTCCCCAGGGGTGTTCTACAGTGTTCTTCAGTAAATATTCTTAGGACACGTTTACTCCCCAACGATGAACTAAAAACAGAACAGTTGTTCACGTACAGACAACAACATTGTCAAATCGATCCTCGGTCACACGGATCCGCGAAACGACTGGAATCGCTGTATTCTGCTGCCAGGCCAGTAGGTGGCGTTGAAACACACTGAACACGTGACACGCGTGTGCATGACATCACCGTCTTCACAGATTTGCGCTTTTGTTGTTTCCATGGAGACGAAAACAACATCGATTTCAAAAACGTTCACTTTGAAACCCGTTTCCCAAAACGCCGTTGTCGTGTGAATGAACGGCCAAAACCGTTTTAGTTGCAAACGCGGCTGAGTAAAGGGCCCTGAGTAGAGGGCCCTGAGTAGAGGGCCCTGAGTAGAGGGCCCTGAGTAGAGGGCCCTGAGTAGAGGGCCCTGAGTAGAGGGCCCTGAGTAGAGGGCCCTGAGTAGAGGGCCCTGAGTAGAGGGCCCTGAGTAGAGGGCCCTGAGTAGAGGGCCCTGAGTAAAGGGCCCTGAGTAAAGGTGTTACCGTAAAGCCAGTTCTTGCCAGACACTTGATATTGTGCATTGCTGATCTTCTATGGAATATGTTTTATTTTGTTTTAACCTCTTGTTCCCGCCGGACCTGCTCTTCCCGTGGGATCGGCACCTCAGCACGGTAAGTCCTCGGCATTATGATGTCTAATTATTATTATTATTATCATCATCATCATTATTCTATCTCGTGTTCTCAGCACTTCTGGGGTCCGGTGGCCAACTGGGGTTTGCCCATCGCTGCCATCAGTGACATGAAGAAGAGTCCCGAGATCATCAGCGGCAGGATGACCTTCGGTGAGAGCTGATGTTCTGGTCCAATCTGACCTCTGACCTCTGACCTGTAATGCTGCCTGGCCAGAACTGAGACTGAGTCTGGGTTCTCTCAAGGGTTTTCCTCCATTCTGTCACTGATGGAGGTTTGGTTCCTCCACTGTTGCCTTGGCTTTGTCTTGCTTAGTTGGGGACATTTAATATAATATTCAGCAATACTATTGATCTCCTGCACTGATCATTATATGAGAACTGAGCTGGACGAGGACATCACGGTTTTCTCCAAAGCGGATAGCCTATATATATAAATGAACTAAATTAATAACTTTTTTACAACAAAAATAAACCATCACTGAACTTACTGAAGCTGGACTGTGACGCTATCCTCTTCTAGAAACACACTTTGTTGCATTATTTTCCTGTTATCTCTGTAAAGCTGCTTTGAAACACTCTGTACTGTAAACAGCTCTGTTTAAATAAATATGACTTGACCAAGAGACGCACAGTGTGGAACAAAGGTTAACTCAGGCTCTGTGAGGTCAAAGGTTAACTCTGGCTTTGTTTCTCCAGCTCTGACCTGCTACTCGCTGCTGTTCATGCGCTTCGCCTATAAGGTCCAGCCGAGGAACTGGCTTCTGTTCGCCTGCCACCTGACCAATGAGACGGCCCAGCTCATCCAGGGCAGCAGACTCATCCGATACAAGTGCGGTTATTACCCTCATACACTGCTTACTGTAAATCCAGACTCATCCGATACAAGTGCGGTTATTACCCTCATACACTGCTTACTGTAAATCCAGACTCATCCGATACAAGTGCGGTTATTACCCTCATACACTGCTTACTGTAAATCCTCGGCCAGTATTCTCTCATTTTTGTCACAAGTGAACAATTAAGAAACCGGATGTTTGTCAGTATATTTGCTCTTAAAGGGACAGCAGCCTAATATTCCAGCTGTTGTCTGTGTCATTAATGCGCTCAGGTTTACAGTAATGAGCTCAGGTTTACAGTAATGCGCTCAGGTTTACAGTAATGCGCTCAGGTAATGCACTCAGGTTTACAGTAATGCACTCAGGTTTACAGTAATGCACTCAGGTTTACAGTAATGCACTCAGGTTTACAGTAATGAGCTCTGGTTTACAGTAATGCACTCAGGTTTACAGTAATGTGCTCAGGTTTACAGTAATGCGCTCAGGTAATGCACTCAGGTTTACAGTAATGCGCTCAGGTTTACAGTAATGAGCTCTGGTTTACAGTAATGAGCTCTGGTTTACAGTAATGAGCTCAGGTTTACAGTAATGCGCTCAGGTTTACAGTAATGCATTTAGGTAATGCGCTCAGGTTTACAGTAATGAGCTCAGGTTTACAGTAATGAGCTCAGGTTTACAGTAATGAGCTCAGGTTTACAGTAATGCGCTCAGGTTTACAGTAATGCATTTAGGTAATGCGCTCAGGTTTACAGTAATGAGCTCAGGTTTACAGTAATGCACTCAGGTTTACAGTAATGAGCTCTGGTTTACAGTAATGCACTCAGGTTTACAGTAATGCACTCAGGTTACAGTAATGTGCTCAGGTTTACAGTAATGCGCTCAGGTAATGCACTCAGGTTTACAGTAATGCGCTCAGGTTTACAGTAATGAGCTCTGGTTTACAGTAATGAGCTCTGGTTTACAGTAATGAGCTCAGGTTTACAGTAATGCGCTCAGGTTTACAGTAATGCATTTAGGTAATGCACTCAGGTTTACAGTAATGAGCTCTGGTTTACAGTAATGCGCTCTGGTTTACAGTAATGAGCTCTGGTTTACAGTAATGAGCTCAGGTTTACAGTAATGCGCTCAGGTTTACAGTAATGCATTTAGGTAATGCGCTCAGGTTTACAGTAATGAGCTCAGGTTTACAGTAATGCGCTCAGGTTTACAGTAATGCGTTCAGGTTTACAGTAATGCGCTCTGGTTTACAGTAATGCGCTCAGGTTTACAGTAATGCACTCAGGTTTACAGTAATGCGCTCAGGTTTACAGTAATGCGCTCAGGTTTACAGTAATGCGTTCAGGTTTACAGTAATGCGCTCTGGTTTACAGTAATGCGCTCTGGTTTACAGTAATGAGCTCAGGTTTACAGTAATGCATTTAGGTAATGCGCTCAGGTTTACAGTAATGAGCTCAGGTTTACAGTAATGCACTCAGGTTTACAGTAATGAGCTCTGGTTTACAGTAATGCACTCAGGTTTACAGTAATGCACTCAGGTTTACAGTAATGTGCTCAGGTTTACAGTAATGCGCTCAGGTAATGCACTCAGGTTTACAGTAATGCGCTCAGGTTTACAGTAATGAGCTCTGGTTTACAGTAATGAGCTCTGGTTTACAGTAATGAGCTCAGGTTTACAGTAATGCGCTCAGGTTTACAGTAATGCATTTAGGTAATGCACTCAGGTTTACAGTAATGAGCTCTGGTTTACAGTAATGCGCTCTGGTTTACAGTAATGAGCTCTGGTTTACAGTAATGAGCTCAGGTTTACAGTAATGCGCTCAGGTTTACAGTAATGCATTTAGGTAATGCGCTCAGGTTTACAGTAATGAGCTCAGGTTTACAGTAATGCGCTCAGGTTTACAGTAATGCGTTCAGGTTTACAGTAATGCGCTCTGGTTTACAGTAATGCGCTCAGGTTTACAGTAATGCACTCAGGTTTACAGTAATGCGCTCAGGTTTACAGTAATGCGCTCAGGTTTACAGTAATGCGTTCAGGTTTACAGTAATGCGCTCTGGTTTACAGTAATGCGCTCTGGTTTACAGTAATGAGCTCAGGTTTACAGTAATGCGCTCAGGTTTACAGTAATTACAGTTATGCGCTCAGGTTTACAGTAATGCGCTCAGGTTTACAGTAATGTGTGTGTTCCTCTTCCTCAGCTTGGAGAAGAAGACGGTCAAATGATGAGGTTTCAGCGGCACCTTCCCCTCGGCCTCTTCAGATCAAACTCTATTTGGTTTTAATGCAATTAAATAATCACAGATGATCCGTTTTATGCTGTTTTTTGTCTCTGTTACACATGTATAAGATTGTAAGCCTTACAACACAGTCGTGAAGGTTATAGTTGGTATGTAATGTAGAAATATTTGATTAATTTATTTCCATTCATAATGAAATAATTGTGTTTAAAAATTATGGAGAAAATAAAAAAAAACTAATAATGCTTTTCATGTTTTTGACTGACTATCCTTTCATCATTCTGTTTATCCTGCCATCATTCCTTCCATACATCCATCCATATCATTCTATATATCTAACTAACTATCGTCCTATCTCTTTATTGTTCTGTCCATCCATATCTATCATCTATCTTTCTTTCTATCTGTATCGATCTATCCATCCATCTATCTATCCATCATCTGTCTATCATTCTATCCATATATCTATCCATCCATATCATTCTGTCTGCCTGTCTATCTATCTATATATCTATCTCATTTCATCTATCCATACATCTATCTGTCTGTCTTGTATCTATTGTTCTATATCCATCCATCTCGTTCTGTCCATTTGTCTATCGTTCTATCATCGTTCTATCCATATATGTATCCATCCATTCATATCATTCTGTCTATCGTTCTATCTTTCCATATATCCATCTGTCTCTGTTTGTCTATGTATTCTATCTATCCATATATCTCTGTCCATCCATCCTTCAAGAATAATGACACAATTTTCAATCTGTTCTTCAAGCAAAGTGATCAAAGGCCATCAGACGACTGATGTAATATGTTATATACATTTTGATGGTGCGTTGATGTCACAATGGAGATAATTCACTTCATGTGGAAAAAAATGTCCTGGATATTCCTAAATAAAAGTCTTCCATGGAAAAGATGCAGAGAGGTTTGGAACAACATGAGGCTGAATAAATAATGACAGAGTTTTTATTAAACGGTTCCTTAAGAACTGCGGCTCAAGACACGGCAGGTTAATGACAAATGTGATATTACTGAAGCCTGGGTAATACTGGTGATAATATGATAAACTCATCTTGCATTGCATTACCATAAAAAGAGATTTTTAATGAAATGTGTTTCCAGTAAATAGAACATTTAATATTTGACAAACTAATACATTAACACAGATATAAACTACGCAAATGATCAAAAGGTAAAACATTCAAAGCATACATAGAAAATAGTGACTTTTATTCAGTGCAAAAAATCTACAGTAAACAAATCCTAGCTCCAATTTCGGGCATGTGTTGTTAATCCGGCTTCATTGTTTTCTTTTTCATGCATGAGAAACCATTCATTCACTTCGACTGTAACTTGCTAACTAGGAATGAAAGCGTGATTGTTTCACAAGTCGTCGCCGGGTGATGACAAGAGTACTCTGCATTTCATTCCCCAGGATAAATCCGTCGTCTTCATCCTCCTGTGAACAACAAACCCAGCATTAATAGAGTACTTATCTCCAGTGGTGGCGTAACTCATTACAAGTAACTTGAGTTACATAATCAGATTACTTTTTCTAGTAAAAGAGTCATAAAACAGTCAGAGAGTTTACTCGCCTCATTCTTTTCCTTGTAGTTTTTCTCCGTGCCTCTGTACGACACCACATGGATGAGGGTGTAAACCCTGTAATGGAACACAACAGGGCTTCAATCTCAAATAATCAAGGTCCATATATATATAATCTTGGATTGGTAGTTCAGGTTTTGAGTGTGCCGTTGCGTGGCGTGTGTTGTACCTGTGGTAGAGCATCGCCAGGAACTGAACGATGAGCAGAACGGCGAAAGACAGCAGAAACATCAAACTCAAAGGCTCCACCTTCATGGGGTCTGGGGCCAACGTATTGTTCGGATAGTACTTGGGAATCTCGATGCTCAGAACATCACCGCCAATGGCTTGAAGGAAGAACGTCGCCACAACCCATAGGACGTTAATTATGAAGTACAAAAACACTGCCTGCACACATGAAAAAAGAGAATAGTTCACATTTAGCATATAATAACGGGCCAGAAAAGACGAACTGTTCATTTGCCAACCTTACCTTGTTTCGTAGAGACTTAAGCTCCCGTGTCACTTCGTCGAGATGAGCTTTATCATCTTGAATGGGCTTGAGATAACGCTCTAGTAGTTTATTCCAGAAATCAGTTTCATCCTGGTAACACAGGGAATCAGTTTTCTTTTCTTCATATGAAATTGTAGCACAAACATAATTCATTACAAATAAGATATGGCTCCGTTTAAAAGTCGATCAGTTAATTTAGCCAAAAGCATTTATAAACCACGGAAGCTTCACACTTCATGATAACCGTATTCCTATCAACCTGCCAAAGCCAACCATAACCCTAAAGAGGCCAAACAGATTCATAACTGTAACCTCATAACTGCTTGTTAAACTAATAACTCCTGAGACAACTCGTTGTTCCCAAATCATATAAAAAATGTTTAGTTCAAAATGAATGAATAATTCATGATTGACCCATTTCTACTGTTCTACTGTAATTGTGGGCGGAGTCATTATGTTCACTACATAATTGTGGGTGGAGTCACGATGTTTTCTAACAGAATTATGGAAGGAGTCATGATGTTCTCTAACAGAATTGTGGACGGAGTCATGATGCTTACTAACAGAATTGTGGGCAGAGTCATGATGTTTTCTAACAGAATTGTGGACGGAGTCATGATGGTCGCTAACATAATTGTGGGCGGAGTCATTATGTTCACTACATAATTGTGGGTGGAGTCACGATGTTTTCTAACAGAATTGTGGAAGGAGTCATGATGTTCTCTAACAGAATTGTGGACGGAGTCATGATGGTCGCTAACATAATTGTGGGTGGAGTCATTATGTTCACTACAAAAATGTGGGCGGAGTCATTATGTTCAATACAGAATTGTGGGCGGAGTCATGATGTTCACTACAAAATTGTGGGCGAGTCATGATGTTTGCTAACATATTTGTGGGTGGAGTCATGATGTTCGCTACAGAATTGTGGGCGGAGTCATGATGTTCACTAACAGAATTGTGGGCGGAGTCATGATGTTCACTACAGAATTTTGGGCGGAGTCATGATGTTTGTGGACGGAGTCATGATGTTCGCTACAGAATTGTTGGCAGAGTCATGATGTTCACTAACATAATTGTGGGCGGAGTCATGATGTTCACTACAGAATTGTGGGCGGAGTCATGATGTTCACTACAGAATTGTGGGCGGAGTCATGATGTTCACTACAGAATTGTGGGCGGAGTCATGATGTTCACTAACAGAATTGTGGGCGGAGTCATGATGTTCACTAACAGAATTGTGGGCGGAGTCATGATGTTCACTACAGAATTGTGGGCGGAGTCATGATGTTCACTACAGAATTGTGGGCGGAGTCATGATGTTCACTACAGAATTGTGGGCGGAGTCATGATGTTCACTACAGAATTGTGGGCGGAGTCATGATGTTCACTACAGAATTGTTGGCGGAGTCATGATGTTCACTACAGAATTGTGGGTGGAGTCATGATGTTCACTACAGAATTGTTGGCGGAGTCATGATGTTCACTACAGAATTGTGGGCGGAGTCATGATGTTCACTAACAGAATTGTGGGCGGAGTCATGATGTTCACTACAGAATTGTGGGCGGAGTCATGATGTTCACTACATAATTGTGGGCGGAGTCATGATGTTCACTAACAGAATTGTGGGCGGAGTCATGATGTTCACTACAGAATTGTTGGCGGAGTCATGATGTTCACTACAGAATTGTGGGCGGAGTCATGATGTTCACTAACAGAATTGTGGGCGGAGTCATGATGTTCACTAGAGAATTGTTGGCGGAGTCATGATGTTCACTACAGAATTGTGGGCGGAGTCATGATGTTCACTAACATAATTGTGTGCAGTCATGATGTTCGCTTACAGAATTGTGGGCGGGGTCATGATGTTCACTAATAGAATTGTGAGCGGAGTCATGATGTTTGCTAACATATTTGTGGGCGGAGTCATGATGTTCGCTAACATATTTGTGGGCGGAGTCATGATGTTCACTACAGAATTGTGGGCGGAGTCATGATGTTCACTACAGAATTGTGGGCGGAGTCATGATGTTTGCTAACAGTATAAACTCTGCAAAGGTATTTCAAACTCATTTTTATCCCTAAGCAAAGAGCAAAAAATAACTTCGCTGTGAGTATATCAGGGCCTTAAATCTTAACCATTCACAAAACCTTACCTCAGATAGCTTCTCAACCTGTGGCGCCACAAGCGTTCTCTCGATCCCCCTCTTGACGCGGCGCTCCAGTCTCAGCGCTCCGTTCTCGATGCGGTTGGACTTTACGATGCGTCTGGCGGCTTCATTCAGGGCGTATTGCAGTTCCTCCAGCTGAGTCTCGGTCAGCACATCCTCCGGACCCACTTTATCCCTCAGCTCATCATTCAGGGTGTCGGTGAGAATCGACACCAGTTCCTCACACAGATCCTCCTGGTTCTTGTTCCTCAGCGTGTATCTGATCTGCTCCTGAAGGTTTCTCTTCAGATTTGCATAGGTCAGTTTCTTCAGGAACTCTCTCTTCACGGGCTCCACCCAATCTGTCCATTAGAATACGACATTTTAATAATCATTCAATGCACAGACCAAATTTACACTCATGAAACCACGTGTTCTAGAAAAGGGAGATCTTTTACCACTCTCAGGCACAACTTCCTTCGGCTCCAAATTATTGTAGTCATAATCATAATCATCATCGTCGTCGTCATCGTCTGTGTAGTCTGTGTCATCGTTAAAATGGTCCGGTTTCTTCTCAATGCTTTTGGAACTCCCACTGTAAGATTAATTTAGAGAGCCCATTTGTAAACCAATAAGAACTTTTCTTCAGCATTTCAATTGTAATCCGAACACATTTTCATATTCTTTACCTTCTCTCTGAGTCCGTGTCTTTTTCCTTGTTGTCCTTGTTGAGATTCTCTTTGGATTTGTCCTTCTTATGACTTATCTCCTGGTCGTAGTCCAGAATGTGTTTTTTTGGCATCTAAATGGTTCGGTTCTTCATTGGCGCTCTGAGCCGGCGGCTCGATGGGCTCGGGTTTGGCAGCTTGTGTTGGATTGACGGCTTGCTGCATTTGTTGAAGCAGTAGATTTTCGGTCTCTTGAGTGACTTGGATTTTCACATCCCAACAGCACATTTTGCAGTCCCGATTGCACACGACCCCCACTTGCTTTTTCTGCTCCTTGCCCTTAGTGGTTTCTCGAGTTCCCCAAGATACAATGTGCATGTTGACTAGGGAGTATATGGTGAGGAGGAGATAGCCACTGGGAATGCAGATGAAGTACATCAGACCGTAGATGATCAGAGTGCTCTCTTGAGGGTGAAGGATGGCTGTCACCAAGTACATGATCGCACCGGACACCAGGAAGAGTCCAGTAGGAGTTATGAATGTTTGTTGTATAACCATGTCGCCTAAAATCAGAAGTACAATGAGATGGAATGTCACAAAGCACATTTTTGACACAATTCAAATGCAAAGAAAAAAACGAAGATTAACAACAATTACCAATAATGGAAAAGAAGGACGCAGTCATCAGGAAGGCATATATGACACTGAGAATGGCAGCAATTGTGATTTGGAAGTTGGGTTTGGCCAAAAAACATATGATCATGTAAATTGTTGGAGGTATAACCGCAATTATTATGGAAAGAGTGCCTGAAATCTTAAACACAAATTGGAATGCTCCTAAAATGGAAAAAAAGAGAAAATTAGCAGAATTTGTACTCACTTTTCATACTTTTATATATTCTCAGAAACATTTTCAATATGCGTATCATTAAATCATTAATAATCATCCACTCCTACTCCTGGAGAGCCACGGTCCTGGAGAATTCAGCTCCAACCCCAGTTAAAGACACCTGAACCTGTCAATCAAGGTCTCACGAGGCAGACCAGAAACGTCCAGGCAGGAGTTTTGAGGCAAGTTGAAGAAAAACTCTTCTCCAAGACCGAGTTTGGACACCCCTATCATAGAATCTTGAAGATTCTTTATATATTTTTAAAGTTACTTTGCTGGGGTAAAAAAGAGGTCATACCAGCCTAAGAAGGTCAGATGGTTAACCAGCTCAACCAAGTTTCCACCAGATTATGTAATACACAAACCCTATACAGGTTGATCAAATGGTCTACTACATGGTTCCTCAAATCCAGGCCTGGAGGGCCACCGTCCGTCAGAGTTTAGCTCAAACCATGATCAAACACTGATGTAATTTTCTATTAACTCTGAAGATCTTGACTAACTTGTTCAGGTGTGTTTGATCAGGGTTGGATCCCTGAAATCCTTTTCCTTGTTTTTCACCAAGTCTTTGTAAATGTACCTGCAATCATGAGGGTAACAGATGCAGGTCCCAGAATGGAGGAAGCCACGGTGAAAATCTGATACAAGATGTAGAGCATGGATATGGAGGTGTTCCTCTTGACCGTTTCTCTCCCGCTGTGGAGCAGATCGAGAGTGTTGGCCAGTGTCGAAGGACCCCATCGACGTCTCTGGTTGTAAAACTCTTTGAACTCTTGAGGAGAGTTGGTGTAAGCATCTGAGGCGGCGTTATACTCCACACGCCAGCCCTGCTGCAGGAGAAGAGTGCACAGCCATCGGTCCTCACCTAAATGTGAGCGGTTCAGTAAGATGATGAGCTGGCAGGACGTGAATGATCTGAACATAAGAACCATGCAATATGCAATAAGCCTTGCTAATTGTCTACTACACTGGGCTGCGTTTCCTAACAGCATTGTAGGCCTAAGTTGATCAAAGAACAATTGCCACCAATGGTCTTAATGATCAACTTAGGCTTACGATGCTTTTGGGAAAAATACATGCCAGAGTTACATGCCTTTCTTTGAGGGGATTCATCTTTTTTTAGGCCATTCATTCCCGCCCCAAACCCCCAGGTAGGGATTTACCTTGATCGTACTGCACATACTCGGAGGCTCGGGTGGCTTTGGTGGTGTATCGTTTCAGGACGTTGTCGTCCATCAGCGCAGATCCTCTGAACAGACTGAAACAGCCTGGACTGCACAGAACTGACCCAAACACGTGCTCCGCGGTCTTCTGAAGCCAGTGACCCACTGCATACTCGAACTTCTGATACCACACCATCGGGCCTGAAACACCACATTCACAGAGCCAAAGAACATGAATCGCTGTTTTGAACAATGGGGAGTAGTGTGCATAACTGCCTTTGAGCGGTTTTTTCTTTAGGCACGTCTTTCTGATAGCTGAGCAATGTTATCGCATTGTAAATGGTGGGTGTCATGTTTTGTTAAGATTAGCTATTTTTTCGGTGGATCTTTCCAGCATGCATGGTGTGGTTGACGTTTATATAAAACTGCAATAATTTCAGGCAAGGGTTTATGTCAATGGACTTTGTATATTGATCAGTATTTAAATTGCAGGTCAATAAAAGGGCGCGCCATTATCTGCTATATAATCCAGTGCTGCTTCTTCTTTCTTCCTTTTTGCCATATACAGTCTTTAGTCAGTTCTATGTAATACTGTTATGTAATTCAAAGATGTGTTTTAACATACTACTTTCCCAATGAGGAAAGCTTTTTTCAAAAGATGATAATTACTGTTCAGTTCTTTGATTTTCTCTCTGAACACTTGGGGTGTAACGGTACGGACGTCACGGTTCGGAGCATACAGTCAGTCACAGGCGATCCACACTACAGTCCGGGGGAGGGGGTCGCTAATGCAATGCTGTTTGCTAACCGCCACGACAGGATAAAGAGCAGAAGAACAAAGGAAGATCTACACACCAACCCAAAACAAGAGTTCAGATGCATGAAAGAGCTTGCTAGTAGCCTATACGCTGAGTTTCGATTAAGTTTTGTGACACGCTCGACAAGCTTCACGGAAAGGAAACTGAGATGGCAGAAAGGGGCATCCTTTGTGTTTTGATTATTTTACAAAAGACAGTTTCGAATGATGTCTTACACTTATCTGTATGACCATAAATGGAGTATTTTAAGTTGTTTCCACTCTTATAATGAGACAAAATCATGTGGCATTGTGCTGATTTCATGGAAGTCCAGTAATAAAATATGATTGTCCTGGAAATGGTAAGCTTAAGGTGACGCATCACTCGCTGTTTTTTTCATTCTCCCAAAAGCGTAAAATTGAATGCGCATCCGCCATTGCATGCGCAAAGAAAATGACAGCGCAGGCTACGCACATTAATGTTAATGAATCTAAAATCAAATCAATAATTTTTAAATCAATTGGTTTGAAATCAGTTTGAATCAAACCAATAAGTTATAAAACAGAGTTTAGACAATTCCTTATTTTTTTTATTTTAGGCAATCATGAATCTGGTTTGTCATCAGCCCTACAAAAACATATGAACTATACAAGAGTGCATTCTGTTTACTGCTTAGTGCTTAATACACTAAAGGAGGCTGTATTGTTCCAACTAGAGGACTAAATGCCGCTAAGTGGAACAAACTGTAATTTGCACTACTGTCTGTTCAAAATAAATGAAAAGTTGCATTTGTTGCTTTTCCTGTTGTATCGAGCCGCGACCCCAAACCCGAGGTACGTACCGAACCGTGACTTCTGTGTACCGTAATGCCCTTACTGAACACTGATGATTTTTACCCATTCCAGTGGGGTGGATCCGTCCACACGCTGCACCCACGGTGTCATACATTCTCAGACGGTCCACAAGCAGTATCAGAGCGCCGGGCTGGAAGTCTGTGTCTCCGTCCAAAGCCATGATATACGTGTTGTCATCAGATATATGCTTCCTCTTGCTGTCATTATCATGAGTAGGTAGTAAATAAGTCTCACTATCTAATGATATGAGACTGGCACGGCATGGGTTGTTTTGTCTCTGTAAGAACACAGTGTCAAAAATCAGCCGTATGTGGTTACTAGGATGTCTAGGGGTTGCAAAGCTTTTCTGGGTTTCAGTTTCGACATGGCTGCTCAAGTCAAAAGAGTTTGTTCTTGTGTCTCTGGTCTCTAGATATGGCTTGGGTCCTTCAATGCAAGTGTGTGAGACCTTTTAACCCAAATCTAATCAGCGGTATGGTTTATGCATGCGGCACAGACAGTTTAGGGTTAGGCATTTGTTTGAATCACTAAACCAACAAAAGAACAAAAGAGTAATAGTGAAGCTTGACTTATCAAACATCACCAGTGACTGAATGATCAATGAAAACTTACTGTTATTTTCTGAGGGTTTTTGACATAGTATCCTTTCCAACCAAGCAGGTAATACAGGTACATGATCTGAAAATGCACAGGTGTTCAGTCAGGTTCAGGTAAGCATTCAAAGACTGAATTATTCTTCATACTAAGGAATAAGGCTTTGACGTTCACCTGTGACCATCTCTTTTTATTTCGAATCAGAGCTTTATCCTTCAAGTGGAAAAAAAGCATGTTTCCCTCCGGCATGACAAACACAAGACGACCACCGTATGGCGTTTCAATGATAGAAACCTCATCTGGCTCCTTATTCGTAAATACCCTTAAGGGCAAAAA
The DNA here is from genome assembly GCA_033366665.1 of Phoxinus dragarum. Taxonomy (NCBI): domain Eukaryota; kingdom Metazoa; phylum Chordata; class Actinopteri; order Cypriniformes; family Leuciscidae; genus Phoxinus; species Phoxinus dragarum. The sequence continues at coordinate 34,176 of JARPMJ010001647.1, read as the reverse complement.
CAGGCCAATTTGGTTTACAGTTGGTTGTGAAATATCAATAACATCCATCTGCTCAAATGAGTCACATACCATAAGCTGATAACGGATAGGAAAACTTTGCCTTACCTGTACACCTCCATGACAACACTTATAAGATCGGAAACATATGTGTTGACAAGCTTCTTCTCAGTGCCAGTTTCTTTGTCTTTTTCAATCATGAAGGCATCGTCGACATAAATATGGCACTCAAAGTCAAAAACATCCTTGTGTTCCTCCTTTGGATCCCCTCTGTATCTGTCCAATCTGAAACCAACAAACAAGGGATATGAATAAAGAACAGCCTTAGTGATCATATATAACGAGGACCAACTAGGTTATTCTTTGCTTAAAGGCCATGTTGCAGGTTAACCACCACTGTCGATTAATGGGTACATAAATCACTCAAGATATGTATATCATTTTTAAAATGTCTCAAAAATGGTCTTAAATACCAGTTTTTGAAGTTTTTGGTATTATCGTTTTTTTTTCACGCAATTCGGTGATGACGTCGCGTTGGGGAGACGTGGAGGAAAGGTAGCCTGATGGCCGTCAAAGCCAGTGAAATGCATAGTCCGAGGAGAATGAGTGGAGAGTAGGTGAAGTGTCCTGGTGAGTTGCTATCATTTAGCAACGCAGCAATGAGATACTGTAGCGACACATATTTTTTTTTTTACTGTCATTGCATAGCACTTTTTCACAAAGTCCAACTTAAACAGTTATAGGTGACTAGAGATGTGTTGTATAGACCATGATCATGTTCTATAATCTGCGCTATCTGAATACTCTCGTCTACTACTCGTCTCTCTAGTCACTCTCAACGCTCTCAAGGCGGGCTTTGGTATATTCTCTCCCCAAGGTGACGTCATGCAATGCATTGTGGCGGAAAGGAGAATCGTTGGCGCTGTAAGATAGTACCTACTTTTTCGTATTATATTCCGTTTTGTGATACCCAACAACATAAAATACAATGGATAACAGTTTAAATGTTCATTACCAACAAGCAAATTGCACAAATTCGTTGAAAAATTTAACCTGCAACACGGCCTTTAAGGGGGTTCGAGCTGTAATACATTTACATTGCTCATCCATCACAGTATAAATACCTGAACATTGAGGTCAAGATTTTCAGCATCTCGTCATATGTTTCATGCCACATTGTTGCGCAAAGGTAAATGACACAGTTCTCCACTTCGATGTCACTGCTGCATGACAGAGAGGAAACAGATTGACTCGATTAATGCACTTGTGCTGTATTATGTGAATCGTATACATCATGATTTTTTATGAATGTATGTACCTCTCCTTGTTTGACGTACGAATGACTTTCATTTTTGTGTTCAGCAGCATAGAGAGGTCAATGAAGGCGGATTCATACAGGCGGCGTACGAAAAGCTGAGAGGTGCGTTCAATTCTCTGCACTTTTATTTTCCACACGTAATACGTGCATGCAATGAGCCCAAGCCACATGCAGACCCCCTCCAGCGCCAGCATGGAGAAAGGCCACATGGCGTACGGATTGTTGAGTGACGTTCTGCAGATACTGTAGGAAATCTCCAGAATTACCACCGGGGTGGTATTGACGTCCTTGATATTTTTAAGTTCATAGCAAAATGGCCAGAACGGAGAGGAAATGACTTGTGTGGAATTGTCACTAGGATCAGTAATTATGGCCATGGCAGGTGCAATTTCAGGTGAAGGGACTAGATATTCAGCTTGCGTCAAGAAAAGCGTAATGCCCAGGATTAGCGTTACTGGACCGATTAATGACACAGGCAGGGCAAAACCATATCTCACGGCGTGGATCTTGCAGGCCACGACTCCAAACCAGTGGCACGCCGCAGAGCAGAACGCCTGCAGGAAAAACAGCCCGAGGCCTATCTCTATTGTGCCTTGACTGGCTTTGGTGAACGCATTCCAGACGATTCGGTTTTCAGCAATCAGGCAATAATACAGAAAGTACACCCCCAGAGTCACGACTATTCGAAGGAGGCTGGTGAACAGATACACCGAGTCTCTGAAAGTGTCCAATTCCTTGAGCATCTCCTGAATGTTAGTGCTGGCCTGAAAAGGGTTCTCCCACCAGTTCAGAGAAACCAACACCGAGGCAAAAATCGCAATGCCAACATATACGTAACAGTATTCTATGTGTCCAATGGTGTGTGTGGATTCTCTCACGTAGTAGTCAATCCCCAGCAGAGTGTAACCGCTGAGCACCAGGATGAGGGAGCATATGGGGTAGATGATCATCCAGTTTCTTGTCTGCAAGCGGAAGGTGATCTGGAGCAAGGATGAAAGGATGCAGATCCCTCCGGGGATGCAGAGGTTCGTGAGGATATCGAGCTGAGGCATCACAATGAGCACCAGCACTGCCGTGCCGACCGCCACCAGACTCTCAATCCCACACATCTGCAGAAGCATTAACAGCACATTTCAACTTCCATTGCACTCAAGGGACACATATCATCAGTTCATGCATGTTTGAGCTACAGCGACTACTCTTCTGCCATCAAGTCATCATTGTTATCTAATAGCATGAGCATGTCCTTCGCTAAAGATCGTCTGGTATGTCTAACCTGCAAATAAAATCAGCTTTTGATAGTCGCTGGTTTTGCATAGCTGCTCAAAGCTGGTCTTTCTTGGTTTGTAGTTTGTAGCTGGTCTATGTGGTTGATTATCTGGATCTACCGGGGCTATGGAGGTCTTGGTGCATAAACTTGAATGAAGACCACCTTGGCAATTGTATAGATTAGGATGGTCGACTAGTAGATTAGCTCTCATTTTAGCTTTAATATTTTTTGATGGTGCTGCTTTAAAGCAGGCGTCACCAGTCCTTCTCCTGGAGAGCTACAACCCAGATTAAACACAAGCGAATCAAGCCTTCAGGGTTACAACAAGCTGAAGTCTGCAGGAAAGTAGATCTCCAGGAGCAGGCTTGGACACCCCTACTTTATAACAACTTTCAGATGTTGTGTATACTTCACAATATCGCCACATGCGTGGTAAGCACTGCCGGTGTTATGATGGTCTCAGACATGGAGATGTGCCTTTGATTTTACCCACACACACTTTCGCACCCAAGCTGTTTCACGTTTGATTTGGATGCGACGGAAAGCTGGGATATCTGAGAGAGTACGTTTTTCCATCTACGTATGTCAACTAGTTTCAGCAAACCAATTGGTGGGTCTTGTTCGTGATCACATGGACAGCACAAAAGTCTTGGCATTTTTAACTTAAGAAGCCCCTTAAGAAACGCGTCTGAACGGTGTCTGATGAACATGAACCAGAATAATTATACAGCGTTTTCTTAAGGTGGGCTAGCGGTTAGTGAACTTTTGGACTTATTCATTACATTTCTTACGAAATTTGCCATAAAAGTATTTGAAGTTCATGTTATTTTGCATCACGTCAACTCACAATTCCCAGAATCTTTGGGCTAGGGGCCACATAGCTCTTGAAGACACACTTCCACAGAGACTTCAGGAACATCAGGAAGTTTGGCATCACCAGGGCACACATCAACAGCAGCGTGTACAACTGCTGTTCCCCGTTGTCCCTCAAAGACTTGGGACTGGATAGAGTGGTCAGAACAAGCAGAGAGCCCTGCAATACAGATGAACAGCCTTGACATTAATGCACTGGACCACAGCACACAGACTCACCTGTCTGTGAACCTGACGCATGTCAATCATTCCTATCATGTTCTGTGTTCATTAAAATGTCAGCAACTGCAATAAGAAACAAATTACACTTTGTTTTTGGTCACATTTTAAATTGGGAGGGCTTAACTACTATTTGCAAAAATGAACTCTTTCTCCGCCATTGACAGAATTTTCCGGCTATCCATGTTTTCACTGTTATACTGCAGGGGGCGCTATGAGTGCAGAATCTCCCGATCAAAACACAGGTGAAGAAGAAGCAGAAACTAGTGATACAATTTACATGTGCGTCAGCAATGCTTCTAAAACGATCATCAAACATTAAACAGCATCAAATCTGCCTAATGTTACTGAATGAACTGTGAGCCCAAGATGAGCTGCAGGACTGTGTTGATGGACTCGATCTACTCCATCTGTGTTTGGATCATCGCTCTGAATCTGATCCACATGTAGTGTAGTCGTTGACCAAAAATGTGATTTTCTCAACTTTCTGTTCAAAATCTTGCTTTTTTAATGAAATGTGTTGATAAAAAAAAATGATGCATGAAGCTAGAATAAAACATGTTTTTGTGTTTAAAGCAGAGTCTCTGTTCAAGTTTGTGAAAATGGTCAATAACGCTGGCTGTGGCTGGCAACTTTTTCAAAAATGCTGGCAGGGAAAGAGTTAAATATCAACAAGACTATGTATTTACTGTGTACAATTCCCACATTTACTGCTCTGCATGCACCATAATGGTAAGCATGACGGGTCCAGATGTTCGTGCGAGCGTGAATCCCAGTGATTGTACACGTCACCTGGAGATGCCATCAGTAAACAGGGAAGGGTGGGACTATCCTCTATAAATGTTTATGGTCATGTAACAGTTATGATTCACCTTGCTCACGACGCCGCTGACCAGCACCAGCAGCGCCACGATAACAGCCACCAGGTTCTGCAGAATCCGGAAGCATATTCTCTTCTTCTCCTTCTCGGCTCCGATGGGGTTCAGCTGGAACGGGTCCCAGGTGTCTCTGCGTTCACGAGAGAAGACAACAGTCAGACAGAGGAACTTGTGGGAGGATGACAACAAATGCAGACACAATGCATTTCTTCAGGTCAGCCCCCTGGAATATGCTTTATGGGAGTAAAGTGTTTTTTTCCAAAAATCAAAAGAGCGCATGCACAGATCCAATATACTGTTACACACGCGTTTTAAGACATAACTACTGTATTTTCCGGACTATAAGTCGCTCCGGAGTATAAGTCGCATCAGTCAAAAAATGCGTCACGAAGAGGAAAAAAACATATATACCCTAAGTCGCACTGGACTATAAGTCGCATTTATGTAGAAATGTATTTCACAAAATCCAAGACCAAGAACAGACATTTAATCTGGAAAGGTTATTCAGCTGCACAACAGCACACAGAACAACAGTAACACATAGCGTAACACATTAACAGTTATTCAGCTGCACAACAGCATAAGGAACATACGAGTCCTCTGGCCATCTTGCTTTCAGCCCGTGATTAGCTTTCTTTGTTTTCTTCATGACAGTTAAGCGGCTTTCAGACAGGACGCGGAATGCGCGGCGCTGGCCGCTGGGTTCAGTGTTGCCCTTTAGATAACGCAATAGAGCGCAGCGGCAAAAGTTGAACTATTTTAAACTGTGACTGCGGCGTGCGCGCTAGCAGCAACTGGTCGACGCAGCAATAAAATGTCCTCACCGCGCATATTCCGCGTCCTGTCTGAAAGGCACGTAACCTCTGCTTTTCTCCAGTCCCTCACAAGTTTCTCCCTCACTCTAAACTTTCTTTCTGCTGCTCGATTACCGTTTTCGGCTGCATATTTTACTACCTGCTAGTCTGCAGAATAGTATTTTCTTTTGGGGGCATTTTGTTTGTGTAAGTCTTTCTCAGTTGTCTTTAAGTTAATGTTTCAGTTAACAGAGCGCCCTCTCGCGGCTGTAGACGGTAATGTTTTCTATTGGTTAATCTCAGTCAGTATGAATTAATTTTGAAATATAAGTCGCACCTAACTATAAGTCGCAGGCTTATACTATGAAAATACGGTAACTATTTTTTACAAGGATACTTGACAAGACGGCATTCTGACATCATTTTGTTTGAATATGTCGGTTCAAGCGCAAGAAGACGTGAAAGAGCTCTAATTAATATATATATTAGGGGTGCGGGGAAAAAATCGACTCATATATGAATCGCGATTCTATCTTCTACTGATTTGTATCGATTCAAAAATGTCAAAAATCGATTTTCTAAAGTATTACACTTCTTTAACTTCGCAGTCCTACTTACAGTTCCTTACAGTTATTGACGTTTATCACAATAAGCTGCGAAGGACTCAATGTGGACACAGATGAGCTTCTCACAGCGAACGCGAATTCAGTTCTTTCACAGATACACACACACTTATGTCAAAAGGAAATCGTGTGGAGTATTCAATGTGAACAGAGTCTGTTATATCCGACCCGAACAATGTTTTATAAGATTGGGTTGACTGAAATGGGAAGAAAAACTAAATCAATTTCAAGATTCACATTTAATTCAGTAGGATTTATTTTCCTTTTAGACAAATTAAACTGCAGTCAAATAAGAAAAGTAACTCAAAACAGTGAACTACGATCAAATCTGTGCACATGTTGAAGTGAAATTTGATTCAAAATCAAGAATCGAATCGTATTGTACCAAAAGATTCCCACCCTAATATATATATATATAGGAAGCAGTTTTGAGAATTTTAGATGGCCTACTGTAAGGTTTATATACATCAATAATATCCTAAATATACAGTAACAGTAAAAAAGAAAGAAAGAAAGAAAGAAAGAAAGAAAGAAAGAAAGAAAGAAAGAAAGAAAGAAGAAACACACTTAAACAAAACCACGAAAAGATGAAGGGAATGTTACTAATTACACCAATATTATTAGTAGTATAGTAAGCCTACTATGCAAACTTAAATTTTCAAATATACATAAACTTTAATCCATCAATACGAAGCATCTTTCTCAAGTTGCTAAAGTCTTTTGTGTTTATGTGTGTATAATGGAGTATTATAAATATTAAACGAAATCAGTTGATACAACTAATAACTATTATACTCCAGCTGTTGTGTGAATGTGGCACTGCATTGCATTTCTATTTCAACTAAAAGCACATCTTCATTACATTGCTTTGTATTTAAGAATAATTTCCCCTCAGTAATGAAACGAAAGCATTGAGCTTTTAGTCTCAGGATGGATGGATTGCTGACGGCGAGTGATACCTGTGTCGGCCTTCTCTCTTCTGTCTCCTCTGCTTCAGTTCCTCCATCTCTCTCTCTCACTCCATTCACCAGCGCAGAGTAATGCAGGCTCACGGATGCACAACACTTAAATCTCACTGAGTAATGCCTGCAATCTCAACCAGCACACAGTTATAAAAGAGTCCAAAGATCTGCGCGCTTCATCCTTATTACAGCCCTGATCGGAAAACATATTTATGACCTGGACCAAAGTTCAGCCATACGCTTAACATCATCAGAGTATTACATGCTCTGAATAATGGATAAATATTAAAGGGAAGGATCTAATTAGAATCCACCATTTTTGAAATGCTCATAACAGGAATCACACACACACACACACATATTTTATTTTCCATCATGGTGGATTTTTAGATTTTCCTCTGGGCTCTATTTCGGGAATTATAGATTTATAGAAGTCATGACTTGTTTTCAGACGTTTGTTCAGTGCTGCTGATTTCAGGTCTTGCTCTTCTTATGGGCCTTTAGTCAAAACCTGCCCTGCTAATTTATATGGAAAATACTGTACATAAATAACTAATAAATAAATGAACTCAAGACAGTGTCTTCAATAAGGATTCAGTCTGTTTCGTACACACACATGTGCTGGGCCGATCCAAGGGTGGAGAAGATGAGCTGAGTTTTATAACTAATACGATCTGACGCACAACACTATCTCACAGCGAGCAGATAAAGATGTCCTCTGATACACACACTGCTGGATATTTACATCGGTTATATAATAATCATATCTCAGCTGTGTGTCTCTATACTAACAGTTTTAGTCCTGATGGAGAGTTGCGGGGTAAATCCCAGATGAGCGTCAGATGACTGTGTGTGTGTGTGTGTGTGTGTGTGTGTGAGAGACTCTCCTCCACCCTGAAACTGAAGGATGAATAAAGCCAGAACTTCCTGTGTGTTGGTGTTCAATCACAGATCAGCTGATTATCTTACTGAACTCCTGCACTTCAGCAGTGATGCCATAGAAGAACCGTATGTGAAGAACCTTTTGAGCAACGGAAAGACTTGAATGTTAAAGGGGACATTTCATGAAAATCTGACTTTTTCCCCCGTGTGTAAGTGTATAACCCTAACTATAATCGGGTCCCCGGTGCTTCTACCAACTGAGAAAACATTAAAAAAGTGAAACCCAGTAACTCTGTTTTGTGAAGCCTTTCTCTGCAAGCATGTCAACAAATAAGCCAATCAGATTTCACTCTCCTTATGAAATAGGAAGAGGCTCTTATTATAATATTACCGGCCCTTAATCTGCACGTTTACACCCACGGTGACAAGATTTGGTTCCTCAAACGCCAACAGAGACCAGTTGTAACGCGATGGCAGAAGATCCAGCAAAGCATGAAACTGTGGTCGAGCACAGACGAGCACTGAACACTAGTGACCAGAACATGTCAGCGCTGTCTTATAAACACCTCAGGAACTGTGGACACGTGTGTAAACGTTCAACATGATGATGAGATGATCATTGTAACTCCACAACAACTACAGAAATGTCTCCACTAACATCTGATGAGATGTTGGAGACTCTTGTGATCGGTACTGTACACTTCTCCTTGGCTCCCTCCAACCAGTGTCTCCACACCTACAGCACGAGCTTGATGGCAAGTAGTTCCATGTTCCCGATGTCATAATTAATCTCCGCCGGGGATAGTTTCTTGGAAAAGACGGCGCATGGATGGAGACGTGCTGGAGTCCCTGCTGCTGAGACGACACTGCTCCTACCCCGCGGTGGAGGCGTCGACCTCGAACGCTTGTCTGGGTGGATCAGGAGCGGTGCACTGGTGAAGGAATCTTTGGAAAGCCTGAGTGGCGGCTGATATCCAGGACAGAGACTTGGGCTTGTTTTTAAGGAGGTTGGTTAATGGAGAACTGATAGGGCTGTAATTGTGAATGAACTGGCGATAAAAAGCGAATCCGAGGAAATGTTGGAGTTCTTTGATGGAGGAAGGGGTTGGCCAGTTCAGAACCGCATTCACCTTCCCCTCGTCCATCTGGATGCTGTAATCACTGATGTTATAGCTGAGAAACTGGACTGGCTCACCCGGAAGAAGGTTGATAGCGTTGAGACAGAACACGTCACTGAAGGCGGTGTAGGCTGCTGTTCTACACGGCTCTCGATGGAGGTGGAGTTGGTGGAGTTGGTTGGAAGGGGAATCACAGGTTGAGGAAGATGTGGACAGCACCCTGGAAAGCAGCTATTGCCCCACTTCAGGACTTCTCCCGTTATCCAGGAGAGAACGGGATCGTGTCGCACTAACCACGGGCGCCCTAAGATGATACCAGCGGTGGAATTCTCCAGAACCAGGAAGGAGATGGATTCGGTGTGTAACCGATGAGGTCCCACAGAGATTCGCACATTCTTCTAGTTGAGAGGTTTGACAATTATGGAGTGCCTCGGTGGGCCTCTTCTTGAGGCTGAGCTGGTGGCATCTCAATCGGAGATGAAGTTTCCAGCTGACCCAGAGTCGAGGAGTGCGTGTACTGAAAGAGAAACATACGAGGCAGTAAGGATGACTTCAGTAGTGAGACGTTTCACGTTAACTGATGAATGGGATGAATGGGACAGGCTGAAGTGATATGTCCACCAGTGCTACAGTATAAGCACCAAGTCCGACCCTGGGTCAGCCTCCTCGAAGCTGAGGCGAGCTGGTATACTCTGGTTGGCGAGAAGGAGAAGTTAAAGGCTCTTGAGATACCCGTCACCTTTAAAGATTCTACATGGAACCATCAATGCCAATAAAGAAGCTTTATTTTTAAGAAAGTTCCTCTAGAAAACCTCTACAGAATCTACCGTGGCCGAGACGTGCAATAATGAAACATAATAGGAACTAAATATTTTCCAAAAACATTTTTTATAATATACATTTTTCACAGTATTAATTCGGTCTGGATGAGAATGATTGAAAGCTTTTTGTTCGAGCTGATCGATTGAAACATTCTTACAAAATGAAAACACTGTAAAAAGCCAAAGAGTAACAGTTTCAATTCAACTCAACATGAAGCCTCATATAATGGTGTTCAATCCAAATGTGTTGTATAAAGTGAACAGCATAACATTTTTTAAAAACTTTTTTATAGTGCCCATGAACGCTTTCTACTGTAATTCTGATCACATTTCCAAGCAAATGTTTCCTGTTCCAATCGTAACAATTTCCGAGTGTAATAATAATTTTCAGGTGTAATTGTTGATGGGAAACACATTAAGTTCAGGCATATTGAGTAGAAAATCACAGGCTGAAGCGTGAAATCCATGGCTAAGTGTTGACATGAAATCTTTGGATTGTATCTCTTCAACAGTAAAAAGAATAATGACAAACATAACTTCCTATAAACAGTTATGCACGCTGTGTAGTTTTATCTGGGTTTATGAACTTATAAACTCGTGCATTGACACTCATACTTATATTGGATTATAAGGCCAATAAAACATAAAGTTATGTATCACTGATATATACACTTCTTCTTAGAGTCCGTTTCCATGGAGACTTCTGGATTTTGCACTGTTGAGAAAGTCTTTCTGGTTCTAAACTCCAAGCCAAGCTTCTGAACGCCATAATAACTACAAGTAAAAATGTCTGGTTTATTCAACCAAAGGTTAATCAGAGACTAACATCAACACAATGACACACTCCTTGCACACTGTGATTAACAGCTGTTTGTTGTGTTATTTTGGGCTCTACTCTAATAATCTATTGTATGATTCAAATGAAAAAATACTATATATATAGTATTTTTAAGCAGTTAGAATGTTTGACATTCTTTATAAATAAAACTACCACTATCAGCGGCCAATTTACCAAACCACAAACTGACACACACATCTCACCAGCTAACACACACATTCTACCCTCCTTCTCTCTGCTTTCAGAGACAGAAGTCTCCAAACTCCTCCTTTCCAATCGCCATACTACCTGTCCGCTTGATCCTATTCCCACTAACCTACTTCAAGCCATTTCTTCCTCAGTTGTACCTGCACTCACACACATCATCAACACCTCTCTTCACACTAGTACCTTTCCCAGAGCATTTAAGCAGGCTCGGGTAACCTTCTCCACTTCTCTTCTCCATTTACATGTCATCACTAGATCTGTCATTCAGAAACATGGTTTATCCCATCACTGTTATCATCTAGCTACTGGAGTGCCTCAGGGCTCAGTGCTGGGACCGCTTCTCTTCTCCATTTTCATGTCATCACTAGATCTGTCATTCAGAAACATGGTTTATCCCATCACTGTTATCATCTAGCTACTGGAGTGCCTCAAGTCTCAGTGCTGGGACCGCTTCTCTTCTCCATCTACATGTCATCACTATCTGTCATTCAGAAACATGGTTTATCCCATCACTGTTATCATCTAGCTACTTGAGTGCCTCAGGGCTCAGTGCTGGGACCGCTTCTCTTCTCCATCTACATGTCATCACTAGATCTGTCATTCAGAAACATGTTTTTTCCCATCACTGTTATCATCTAGCTACTGGAGTGCCTCAGGGCTCAGTGCTGGGACCGCTTCTCTTCTCCATCTACATGTCATCACTAGATCTGTCATTCAGAAACATGGTTTATCCCATCACTGTTATCATCTAGCTACTGGAGTGCCTCAGGGCTCAGTGCTGGGACCGCTTCTCTTCTCCATCTACATGTCATCACTAGATCTGTCATTCAGAAACATGGTTTATCCCATCACTGTTATCATCTAGCTACTGGAGTGCCTCAGGGCTCAGTGCTGGGACCGCTTCTCTTCTCCATCTACATGTCATCACTAGATCTGTCATTCAGAAACATGGTTTATCCCATCACTGTTATCATCTAGCTACTGGAGGGCCTCAGGGCTCAGTGCTGGGACCGCTTCTCTTCTCCATCTACATGTCATCACTGGGATCTGTCATTCAGAAACATGGTTTATCCCATCACTGTTATCATCTAGCTACTGGAGTGCCTCAGGGCTCAGTGCTGGGACCGCTTCTCTTCTCCATCTACATGTCATCACTAGATCTGTCATTCTGAAACATGGTTTATCCCATCACTGCTATCATCTAGCTACTGGAGGGCTTCAGGAGGGCTTCTGTAAATGTTATCAACATGCGATTTGATAAAGTTTATTCTCTTTATTATGCACATAAATGGACCGTGGTGAACATATTTAGCAGGTTTTCAGCCCTGTTTTGTTTTTAGGCTGTTGAATATAACTTAAATCTGTCAGAGCAGATGTAGGAAGAAACAATTTGTTAATATTGTGACAATACATTTTGTTAGTTTACTTTTCCAAATAACCAATGGTGGAATGTTGATGAATTTATGTAGCTTATGTGTAGTTATCTTCATGTCATTGCTTAGCATATTCTGTCATGATTAAATATAAAAATGTAATTTTTAGGGTTAGTGATGTCACTAACCTGGGAGGAATGTCCTGTAGTTCCCACAAGCCGTTTGTTGGAGTCCTTAAAAAGCAATTTCATCATTTTGATATAAGATATTTAAAAAAAAAATATGAACACTACAAATATGGTCTTATAGATAAGGGACAGGCAATGATGGTCAGGAGGGCCTGATGGTTTTGCATGTTTATGGCTTGATTTTTGAGGATGTGAGTTTAACTTTTATTCTTCCTAAAACCATCTCAGTGACAATACACACTGATCTCAGAGTGAGTGACGTGAGTGAGTGACGCGCGCGTGTGTGTGTGTGTATGTGTGAAACATTTAAACAAAATCCAGCAGTGAGTGCAACTGTTTATGTGAGAACTGAGAGTCATTTATTTGTTCCCAGAGGTTAGATTAGTGTTTATCAGATAACCCACTGAATAAGAGCAGTGAGCGCCAGACACTTGAGGATCCTGAACCGGACAGTCCAACACACAGGCAGAGGTCGGCGGAATCACACAAACAAACAAACAAACAAACATTAACTACAAGATGATGAGGGGAAAGAAATGTTTAAAAGGTAGCAGTAGTCTAGACCAGCGGAGCTTACATTACAACTGACATAAAGCTGCAGATTGAAGAAACACAAGAAACACAAGGACATCATAAGCAAACAGCCAACAGAGAGAGTTAAACAGAGAGAGTTAAACAGAGAGAGTTAAACAGAGAGAGTTAAACAGAGAGAGTTAAAACAGAGAGAGTTAAACAGAGAGAGTTAAACAGAGAGAGTTAAACAGAGAGTTAAACTGAGGGCCTCTGGTGGCCGACAGGGGAACTACACCAGCAGAGTGCGGGCAGGGAACTTACGCATTTTTACATACACATTTGGCAGACGCTTTTATCCAAACTGACTTAGTTACATTGCATTTCAAGGTACACATTTACATTCTTATCAGTTCTTGCTTTCCCTGACCTTGTGTTGCCAGCGCCAATGCTCGACTGTTTGAGTTACAGCAGGGGTGTCGGAGTCAGTTCCTGGAGGGCCAGAGCCCTGCAGAGTTTAGCTTCAACCCTAAACATTTTTTTAAAAACACCTGATCAGCTAATCAATTCCTTCATGCTAATTTGAAAATTGCAGGTGTGTGTGTGTTGAAGCAGGGTTGGGACTAAACTCTGTAGGGCTGTGGCCCTCCAGGAACTGACTCCGACACCTGTGAGTTACAGGAAAGCTGTACAGGAACGGTCTGGCAAAGATATGAACACACGTTCTTACAGTAACTGTAATAGAGCGTTCATTCAGAGTTATCTGGTCTTGAATAATGCTCTCAAAATGTTAGTGTTGTATCTTACATTAGTACTAATAAAAGAAAACGCAGCAGTAACGCATGCAGTAGCTCAACACTCCAGGATAATAGCGACCTCTAGTGGCAGAGCATTTTTTCTTTCTTTTTTTAAATTAACAAGACATAGTTGCATATACAAAGTAAAAGATAAATGACATATACACACAAGTACACATAGAGGGAGAAAAAACAAACAAACAAACAAACAAACAAACAAACAAACAAACAAACAGCTACATATAGTGTATACAGGTACAGTAATATTTTTAATGAATAGTTTATTCCAATGTGATATAACAACATTTTTGAATATATATATTTTTAATGATTAATAGATATCTAGACAATTTGAACCAAACATAATAATAATAATAATAATAATATTTGTAGTAACAGCAGTAATAATGATAATCAAGAGTCTGTTCTGCAGGTTAGTCGAGCTCTCGTCAGTGACTGATCCACGTCTCTAATGTTATCTGATGATAGCGGTCCTGACAGAAGTGGCAGTAGAGCAGCAGTGATATCAACAATACTACTGACAATAATACTGTTATTAATAATAGTAATGATAATAATAAATATAATTTCAGTATTATGTGACTTTTTAGACCAGTCCGTAAAATAATGGTAGACTATGGAAGCCAGTCCTAGTGGCAGAGCATATTAACCCAGCAGAACATAAGCCAACACAACACAACACTTAGCACACAAACAATATTTATAAATCATTCATGCAATGTTTTTTTTTTTTCGTAAAACTTTTAGTTGGTCGTCCATCTAATGTTTTTTTTAAATGTTACTCCTGGTTTCAGAACGTTCCCATTATGTTTGAAGAATTATAAATAAAAAAGAGAGCAACATCGTGTCGGCCCAGCTCCAGAACACGTGGAGTCCACACAGCGGATCCGGCCGACACTATGTTGTTGTTTGGGATATGTAGTTTATTTTGTTATAACAATAAAAAACTGGACGTTTCAAATATTTAGAGAACATTCCATAATAACGTTCTTGGAACACATGTTTGTTATCTGTGAAGTGGGATGTTTTTTTTAACCATTATTTATCCAGGTAAACTGTTTGAGAACAACTTCTCATTTGCGAACATGACCCCTGGCCAAGAGGCTACAGGAACAAATAGAAACATACTGTAAAATATGTACATAGTCATATAACACATAGAACAAGCAATTAAATAAATAGGGACTGAAGTCCTGAAATTTTCGACTAAAAATGACGTTAGGAAAAAAAACGTTAAATTAATTCGCTGCGCAGTGTGCGCAGTGCTTGGTAGCCTTGTTGTCCGCCTAACTGAATTATAAATAAACATAAAAAAATAGTAGGCTATTTGCAGTATATGAAATCGTTTTGACCTGATTATTTTGCACTGAAATGAGTCTGACACACGAGCTCCGACAGCGTTGCATCACGCGCACCTGCGCTATATCATAGCCTATGATTTCAGAAAATAGTACTGTTGTCAACTAGTGATATCATCACAAGAACTTTTGAGGAATATGCAACATAATTTAGACAATTGTTTTTATCATATGTATTATAATAACTGACAGGCACTATCATTTCAGCCGTGCAGCTCGCAGAGTGAGGCTGAACACAGGAGCGCAGCTTCACGGCTGAGACACGAATAGACTATTAACTTAAAGCTTTACTCTTAAACACAAAAGGCACGTCCACTTTAATAATAAAAAAAAGTTATTAAACAAACCAGATCAAGAGCAGAAACGAAATAAAGTGCATAACTGAAAATAAAGCATAGGCTCAAAACTAATACAGACAGTGGCACAGCGCATTGCGCATTACGCTCCAATCATTTTTTCCCGTTTTCTATTAAAAAAATAAATAAATGCTGCTACACTGCCGATGTCTTTGTTGACATGGTAGAGGAGGACTGACTATGAATTAAACGCTCTCACAATTAAATAAATAATATTCAGCAAACCTTCTAGTAGCCTACTTTCTTCAACTGTCTCTCTTCTCCGGTGGGTTGGGCTAATCCAAAAGAAGTGAAAACAAGGGGGGTGTTCTGAAGACAGACTGTTACCTGTGGAACAGGTGCTCTGAAAACACCCCCATTAGCGCTTTCCAACTGATGAAACGAACGCGGGAAAACTGATTTAATGAACGCGCCAAAAAATCGACCAATCAGAATTTTGGTCGAGCCAGAACGTATCGACCAACAATCGACTAATCGAATGGGAGATTACAGCCCTATATGTGCGTATAAATATGGTTCAGGATTATCAGCAGGAACAAGAGTCAACTACTGTATGTTGTTTTGGAGGTTCTGCTTAAAGCTGGAGATGTGGAGGAGAGACGTAAGGTTCAGAGTATTTTGTAGTATGTTCCAGTCACGTACTGCTGCAAAGCGGAAGGCATACGTCCAAAGGTAGTAGAAGTGTATGTGTGTGTGTGTGTGTGTGTGTGGGGGGTCTTGTGTCTTGTGTGATAGGTGTTATGAGCAGCTTGAAAAAGAGATGACAGATAGAGAGGTGTCCTGCCCAGGATTGTCCTGGTGAGCCACAAGAAAAAAAATGACATTTCTTTAAAGATTCTGCGCCTCGTTTTAACACTGAGGACACATCAGACCAGCGAACTACTGAGATCAGTGTACAACACATCATGTTAAACAGCTCTTGCTGGGGCAGTTTTTGATCATGGTCCTGTATTGGGTCAGTATGAAGTGTGAAGCTCATATGTACCATGAAAATAAATAAATAAATCAACTGAGCAATCGTTTATAAACGGGGATAAATGGATACAAATAAATAAACTCAGTTAAATGAAGCAATCACTGAATTACTGTCACATGTAGGCCTTGTCTTCTTGGACTTTTAGTTTATTTTGTTCGTATTGTTGTTTTTTACTTTCTGTGTTTGTTTCCTTGGTTACCCATTAGTGTCACCTGTGTCTGGTTTCAGTTGTTTGTCATCTTGTGTGTATATAATCTGTGATTTCTTCAGTTCCTTCTCAGTTATTGTCCTGGCATGTTCTGCTGCGGTCTCCCTATAGGATTACATGTTTATCACTCGTTCTCTAGGGATGATGCCGTGTGTTTAATGATGCAGGTCTGAGTAAACATAAGCTGACGCGGATGATGTCATTCCACACCAGATTCACACTGAAGTAATGGAGGCAAAGGCTGAAGGTGGAGATATTATACCCGAGCTGCAGAAAAGACTCAAACAGTAGTGTTTTTGAACACTGAAAATGTTCCAAAATCTGATATTATAATGTTCAATGTTGGGAAATAAGGTCAAATATGTGTATGTGTTGGCATATAAACCCTTGGATCAGACTCATATCTGTTAGTTATTCTGGTATTAAGGCCATTTCAGTGCAGATATACATTCAGGTGTTCGCTTGATACACACACTCACGGCCACATTATTAGGTACGCCTTGCTAGTTCCAGGTTGGATCCCCTTTTACGGCAAATTCCAACCACTAACGAGCACCCTAGCAACCACTGTCGAGCACCCTAGCAACCATTGTCGAGCACCCTAGCAACTACTGTCGAGCACCCTTACAACCACTGTCGAGCACCCTAGCAACCACTGTCAAGCACCCTAGCAACCACTGTCGAGCACCCTAGCAACCACTGTCGAGCACCCTTGCAACCCAAATCCAAAGAGGTTTCCTTTTTTTGACGTTTTTAGTGACGTCATAGAGTTGCGGTTGATTTATATCATTCATACTGACAAGCAGACTTTGGAGTAACATCATCACTGTCAGTTACCAAGTCACTCCCTAGCAACTAAACTTTAGCAACCGTTCAGGAAGACCTATATCTCTGCATCAGAACATCTTATAGAGATGGGGGCTGGCTCTTTTGACTCATTCTAGCAAACTGGACTTCCAACATGCTACACATGCTAGCAGTGATTAGCTTAGTGTTAAATCAGGCTAAGAACATTCTAAAAACTCCACAGTAACCATCTGAGACAACTACCAACTGCCTAGCAACACCATTGCAACCACCCAGAATACCCTATAGCAACTGCCTAGCATTGCCCCAGCAACCACGAGAATACCTTAGCAACCGCCAAACAACCACCCAGAACACCTTAGAAACCACCAAACAACACCCCAGCAACCACCCAGAACATCTTAGCAACACCCTAGCAACCACCCAGGATATAACAGCAACCACTTAGCAACACCATAGCAACTGCCTAGCAAGGCCCCAGCAACCACAGAGAATACCTTAGCAACCACCAAACAACCACCTAGAACACCTTAGAAACCACCAAGAAACACCCTAGCAACATCCTAGCAACCACTAAGCAAGACCATAGCAACCACCCAGAACAACTTAGCAAAACCCTAACAACCACCCAGAATACCGTAGAAACTGCCTAGCAACCATGCCAAGTACCGTATCAACCGAATAGCAACACCCTAACAACCACCCAGAACACCTTAGAAACCACCAAGCAACACCCTAGTAACCACCCAGAACATCTTAGCAACTGCTTAGCAACACCTTAGCAACCACCCATGTTACCATAGCAAACCACCTAGCAACACCCTGGCACTCACCCAGGATATCCTAGCAACCACTAAGCAAGACCATAGCAACCACCCAGAACAACTTAGCAAAACCCTAACAACCACCCAGAATACCGTAGAAACTGCCTAGCAACCACGCCAAGAACCGTATCAACCGAATAGCAACACCATAACAACCACCCAGAACAACCTAGCAACGACTCAGAATCGTTGGGGGCGCATGCGCAAGTGCTGACCCCAGACGCTGGTGTGCTCGTGTGTTTGCTTATTTATTTTGAAACACCCTAGCGACCGAGTTTTGCCAGTCCAAGCACAACTTACATTTTCTTCAGGAAATGAACGTTCTACTTTGAGTTACTGTTGCCTTTCTGTCAGCTGAACCAGTCTGGTTATTCTCCTCTGACTTCTGGCATCAACAAGGCATTTTCTCCCCTGGATATGTCCTCTTTCTCTCAGACCATTCTAAACACTAGAGATGGTTGTGCCTGAAAATCCCATTAGATCAGCAGTTTCTGAAACACTCACTAATATGCCACGTTCAGTCACTTAAATCACATTTCTTCCTCATTCTGATGCTCAGTTGATCAAGTCTACATACCTAAATGCATTTGCAGTTGCTGGCCTGTGGTTGGCCTATTAACCAGCAGTTGAACAGGTGTACCTAATGAAGTGGCCGGTGAGAGAATATGAGCTAATATCATCATTGACCTGTATTATCAAACGGCTAATCGGAGCTGATCCAGATTGACAATGTTTTTACCTTTGATCTGCTACCAAACTACAGCCTTCTGATTGGTTGAAGAAAAGCTGTTTGTTTGTTTTGTGGAAGTTTGGATGAACAGAAATCGTTGCACATGACAACAAAGGAGACCAATGATTGTTTCATTGGAAAATACCTGCGGTGCATGAAGTTCACAGGAACTCAGTCAAAGCAAAGAATGACTCACCAACATTACTGAGGCTGACTGATAAGCATCTGACGTCTTTCTCTTATGCAAATTATGCCACTATAAGAAATCTCAGAGTATTGAGCTGCACAAAGATGCTAGATTAGTTCTTCTGCAGTGCGTTAGTTCGGTTGTTTGTCCCTGCAGTAATAATTGCTCCGTGCCTAATACTGATGTATAGCAGGTTTCAGTAACTGACATCAGAAGCGTCGGATCGGCGAGGCGTGACTGAGTTCGGCCCCTCAATACCACAGAAATCATCCTGCGGTTGGAAGGAAACCCTCCAAACCGGTTTGTGCAGGTACGAGGACGCTGAGATTTCACTTGTGACTCGAGTCAGGTGTGATGTTTCCTGTTGCTAGTGTGACTGTCAGTGAT
The DNA here is from genome assembly GCA_033366665.1 of Phoxinus dragarum. Lineage (NCBI taxonomy): Eukaryota > Metazoa > Chordata > Actinopteri > Cypriniformes > Leuciscidae > Phoxinus > Phoxinus dragarum. The sequence goes on along the minus strand of JARPMJ010001647.1, from coordinate 14,654 downwards.
GTGTTTCAGTGAGCCGTGTGCTGCTCATGACTGCACTGAGTGAACATCTGGGGGACTCAGGAGTGAAGCACGCGGACGCCAGAACTGAAGATGCACCAGGGACGCCTGCGCCTGCGGCCGTGGCTGGAGGAACAGATCGATTCGGGCAGATATCCTGGAGTCGTGTGGCTGGACGAGGTCAGATCCGATGCTTGACACCCTATAGGGTTTGATTCATATCGTTGTAAAAAATTAGCGTGATTTTAACGGCAAAACACTGTAAAAATGCTACCCTGGTAAAAAAAATTGGTTAGCAAAAAGTTTTCGTTCTATATACGATGAATAACTGTGATAGATCTAAACGTATATTTAAAGTAATTTTACAGTAACATACCGGGAAGTGGAAGTGAAAAGAAAAAGTAATGGTATAATTTACAGTGAAATAAACGTAAATTGACATTCCCACAATTCCCTGCGTGACATGTATTTTTGGTAACACTTTATTTTGATGGTCCCGTTTGAACATTGTTAACTATAAGTAACTGTGCAACTACATGTCAACTAACTCTCATTAGAGTATTAGCAGACTGTCTGTTTAATATCTGCAAACTCTTATTGTGATGCTCCTCCAAAACACACTCTACAGACTATATATTAATGTTACTTATAGACAACAGAATGTGTTAAAGGGACCATCCAAATAAAGTGAAACCGTATTTTTTGTAGCAATAACTAAGTTTCTTCTAAGCAGTCATGTACATTAGGGTTTTTACGTTACATTTATTGTTGTCAAATTAATGTTTATTGCATTTTTTTAATTTCATGTGTGTTACCATGATGCCGTTTAGTGTTTGTGTGAATGACACTGTGCAGCGTCTTTATATTAGCGTTGACTTTCTCATCTTGTGGAAAAGCTGTTTGTGATGAGTTTTGATTCATAATGTGACTCATCACCACTGTGATTGGTGGTTGTGGCTGTCAGTGTATTACAATTATTGTGTGTTGGTACAAAAAAATATATTAGTACTTCAATAGGTTGGTAAATTAACATTATATCAGATGATTAAATACGGTTTACTGCAAATTTAAGTTAACTCTGTAAAACCTAAAATGTTGCTACCGTATTTTTTACGGTAAATTTCTGGCAACCACAGCTGACGTAGATATTGTAGATATTTCTGTGCTCTCTTCACACTGCAGTCGGCCAGAGTTTTCCAGATTCCCTGGAAACATGCGGCCCGGCACGGCTGGAACATCGAGAAGGACGCGACTCTGTTCCGAAACTGGGCGATGCACACAGGTAAAGCGACGGACGTCTCCGATTACAGCACATGTCAAAATAATCTACAGTCTGACTCTGTAGCTTCATTAAAACAAGTGTTTCATATCATGTTGATATCTGTGAAAACACAGCCTAATCTTTCATCAACAAGATTTTCTTCATTTTTTACATTTTAGTTCAGTTGTGACATACACTCTTTTATTGGATATTTGGTGGTTCCATTGAGATCCTTTAATATCAATAGAACATTTCTTTACACTTTTAAGGTTCCAGAAGATGGTTTTCATTTGCAATGCCATAGAAAAAAAAAAAATGTTTGGTTCCCCAAAAATCATTTCAGTGATCAGTTCTTAGTTATTACTATAGTAACTACTTGTAACATATGTAACAATGACTCTGTAAAATTAAGTGTTACCGAAAGAACCATTATTTTTAAAAGTGTACAGTGGAATTTTTTTTTTTGATGGTCCAATTAATATGGTTACTTAGTACAGTATAATGTCTAAAGTGGACCATCAAAATAAAGTGTAACCAAAGGTTCTTTAGATTGTTTTAAATGATCTGCACACTGGGAAAAACATGGTTCTTTAAAGATCTGACCACTGAAAGGTTCTTTGTGGAACCAAATATGTTATTCTATTGCGTTGCTACAAAAACCCTCTTTTGGAAACTTTATTTTTAAGAGTGTACTTGCAAATTGCCAAAAAAAATGATCATAATAATAGTTACACATTTTGAATAATAATAATGCGTACTGTTAACAATCAGCTATTCACATGCATTGAACATTAGTATCCAAATGACACCAGCTGCGTTAGCATTGTCCAGGTTTTAACCAAGTGACTGCAGATTTCCTGTAGGGTCATTTCTCACTTGATGTTTCGAGTCTACTAGAAACTCATCCACAATATCTGATTCCAGACTCGGCGACCCCAAAAAGCATTTGGACACTAAAGTGGCACTAAAAAGTGTCTTTTTATTAGATACAAAATATCCAACCAAGTGGCACCAGAGCTTTTCTTAGAATTAACTTTTCCGAGTCACTTTTAACCGACTGATCTCGAAGTGAAGAGAATCATAATAACTATCATCATGTTCAACATGTTATCAAATACTTTTTGTCCTCTTTTCATTGACCAATATATCTATTGCTTGCTGTTTTATTAAGCTAACACACTTTATGTTGTGACATGTTTGACTAAAAAGGTGCTGTATTTAAAATAAATGTGACTTGTTTTGATATTTTGATATATTATGCAACAATATTTTTAAATTTTTAACATGTCTGAATACTTTTTGTGGTCACTGTGCCTCTGATCAGCTTCTCAGACTGTTAACACTGAGATGAGAACAGCTGAACCTTCAAGATCAGCTCGTTTAATGCCGACGTCTGCAACAATGTATACTGCATGCATTTTCACCAAACACTCTGTAAATATTGGTTCTTTTCTCAAAATATTCTTAGAGAAGTTAAATAAGCCAAGCAATAATTGGCCAGGAATACAACAGAGTTGTCCAGAAACTAGGACTGTAGATCCTGACAGCCTGATGCCAATCATGCAAACTGCTCTCCTTTCATGGGTTATAGGGAGATACAAACCTGGCATAGACAAACCTGATCCCAAGACATGGAAAGCAAACTTCCGATGCGCACTCAATTCCCTGACGGACGTCAAAGAGCTTCAAGACAAAAGCATCAAGAAAGGCCACAATGCTTTCAGAGTTTATATTCTCCTTCCACACAGCAAACCAGTAAAGAGACGCAAAGGTATTTGCTCACGTAAACTTTCTGGATAACTATTTAATATTTCTAGTTTAAACAAACATATAGTGACAGAAAAAATCCATCTGTATACGTATTTAGATTTATTGATTTAGCGGACGCTTTTATCCAAATATTATTGATGCTTGTTCCCACAACGGAATAAAAAGGAGGAAAAAAGTCACAATTGCGAGATTTAAGCTTGCAATTGCAAGTAAAAATTCAGAATTGCGAGATATAAACTTTCAAAGTCTGAATTCAATTGCGATTAAAAAAGTCAGAATTCCGAGATATAAAAAGTCAGAATTGTGAGATATACAAAGTGAGAATTGCGAGATATAAACTTGTAATTGTGAGGAAAAAAGTCTAAATTCAATTGCGATAAAAAAGTCAGAAATGCGAGATATAAACTTGTAATTGCAAGGAAAAAGTCAGAAATGCGACATAAAAAGTCAGAAATGCGGAGATATAAACTTGCAATTGCGAGGAAAAATTCTAAATTCAATTGCGATAAAAAAGTCAGAAATGCGAGATATAAACTTGCAATTGCGAGGAAAAAGTCAGAATTGCGAAATATAAACTTGCAATTGCGAGGAAAAAGTGAGAATTGCGAGATATAAACTTGCAATTGCGAGGAAAAATTCTAAATTCAATTGCGATAAAAAAGTCAGAAATGCGAGATATAAACTTGCAATTGCGAGGAAAAAGTCAGAATTGCGAAATATAAACTTGCAATTGCGAGGAAAAAGTGAGAATTGCGAGATATAAAAAGTGAGAATTGCGAGATATAAACTTGCAATTGCGATAAAAAAGTGAGAATTGCGAGATATAAAAAGTGAGAATTGCGAGATATAAATTTGCAATTTTGAGAAAGTCAGAATTGCGAGATAAACTTGCAATTGTGAGGAAAAAGTCTGAATTCAATTGCAATAAAAAAGTCAGAAATGCGAGATATAAACTTGCAATTGCGAGGAAAAAGTGAGAATTGCGAGATATAAAAAGTGAGAATTGCGAGATATAAACTTGCAATTGCGAGGAAAAAGTGAGAATTGCGAGATATAAAAAGTGATAATTGCGAGATATAAACTTGCAATTGCGAGGAAAAAGTGAGAATTGCGAAATATGAACTTGCAATTGCGAGGAAAAAGTCAGAATTGCGAGATATAAAAAGTGAGAATTGCGAGATATAAACTTGCAATTGTGAGAAAGTCAGAATTGTGAGATAAACTTGCAATTACGAGGAATTCACTGAATTTTTACTGAATTCAATTGCGATAAAAAAGTCAGAAATGCGACATAAAAAGTCAGAATTGTGAGACTTGCAAATGCAATAAAAAAGTCAGTTTTTAATTAACAGGAAAAAACTCAGAATTGTGAGAAAAGCTTTTCTACAAAGTGACTTTTCAAAAGCAATTTGTCAAATATAGCCAACAGTGCATTTACTAACAATACTGTTTTGCATGAATTGTTCCTACATGTGAGTTGTGTCAGTTTCACTAATGCCTAAATAAGACTCGTGTGATGTGACGTGTTTCTCCTCAGCATTACGGTGTTTGGAGACCGATAGTAAAGCAGCGTCGCCTGCACCACCGACACAAAGGCACTTACCGCTGGAGAGATTCACAGGTACTTACCAATAACAGCTGGCAAACTCCAACGCCAACCTCCCTCCACTATCACCTGACCACATCTGTCCGTGTGTCCTCAGAGGCCTTCTGGAAGTTCTCCGACGACCGAGGCGGTTCCCCGGCAGAAGCGCTGAGAAAAGAGGATCTCCCCAAGTGTGTTGAGGAGGACAGAGCGGCCATCTACTGCTCACAGGGTACAGTACTGATCTTAGCTCTAGTCCACAGACGAGGACAGGCCAGTAAGGGTTAACACGACTGATTCCCTCTGCAGGGCTGCAGATGAACAGAACAGAGGAGCACGAGCAGACGGAAGCAGTGCTGAAGGTAAGGGGGACCCGTGATGGACACACAAACATCTACAACATACTTTGTGTTTGTCATCTTTCTCTCTTCTGACCACGTAATCAATCTCTCAATACTTCTTTCCTCTTTTGGGAAGTCATGAAACTAGGCAGGCTTGTTTTGCGCCACAGAATAAGACATTTTAAAAGAGAATTAGGAATGTCAGAATTGCAAGTTCGTTCAAAAAAGTTTGTTTTTAAAGGTGCTATTGGAACAATTGGAAAAGTAAAAATAAAGGGCCTCATTTATAAAACGTCCATATTTATAAAAACGGTATTGAAGTGGAAAGTAGGAGAACGGCAGGTTTTTGGAAATCTTGTCGCTCTCAAGTAAAGGATTTGGACGTTGACTGGTTGTCTTTTATATGTTAATGACATTATTACAAAGGGGAAAACTGAAACCATTCAGCTGTCAATTCCAGGATCATTTCTATGACGGTTTCTACAGATCGTGTTATAAATGAAGTCCTGTGTTCGTTGTAGATTCGGTTCACCCCTATTGAAGTTTATAACTCTTCATTGGCTGTATTCTATGGAAGCTTGTTTCCGCCACAGAATAACACAATTTTAAAAGATAATTGCACATTTTTATCTCGTAATTCAGACTTCTTTATTATCAAATGTGAGTTAATATCTCCCAATTGCGTGTTATTAAGTCAAAATTGCGAGATATAAACATGAGAAAAAGAGTCAGAATTTTTAGTTTATTTCTCGCGATTGCGAATTTATATCTCAATTTTGACCTTATAGAACGCAATTCTGACATAAAAAGTAAACACAATTCTGAGATAAAAAAAAAAATTGCAATTACGTTTTTTATTCTGTGGCGGAAACAAGCTTCCATAGTATTCATTGCTAACTCAGGAGTCAAATTTAAAATAATCATAATATAACAGTCTGGATTTATCATCAGCTGATGGTTGAAGAAAGAGATCTCAGGACGTGAAAGATTAAGGATCTCTTGAAGCTTTAATGGTGAAGCCTGGCTTCTGTCTGATAAACAGAGGAGAATCTGGATCTTATATCACAACCACCAAATCACAATGGATCTGTCTGTCCGAGAGACTGCAAGATTTCCCAATCTTCTGGCTAGCTCTTCTAACGTTTAGTTGCAACGGCTACTTATCCGGTTAAATATATAATTAGATCGGTTAACTTTGGAACCAAAAGTTGAGTGTATCGGTTTACTCCGAGTAAACTAACCCTGGTAAAGTTGCTTATCCTGCTTTCTGGAATCCTCCCCGGTCAAGGTTGTCCTGCATCTGGATCTGCCAACCCCAGAACACAAGACTTTACTAGTCTTCACAACTGGTTTAAACTGTTCGTTTGTGTTGTGCTGAACATCTTTTACTGAGTGCTCCAGGTCATAAACAACCCATCACCAAATATTAGATATAATCTCTGTCAGCTCGTTGCATGCACAGGTTTTGTATTTCTTCTCAGGAAGGTTAGGCCTCATTAGCTCAGTGTTTGAGTGGGCTCCTCACGGCCGTGTGCTTTTCTCCTGCAGATTGTGGATCACCTGAAGACCTTGGACCACTGGAGTCCGTCGTACGAGGGCGACCGAGGCTGGAGACCCAACTCCATGTGGATGGGATGCCTGTGTAAGAACCCCTCCTCACACCCTACACTCGAGTACTGGAGACAAACCATGTGACCACTATTAGCTGATGTAGGAGATCTGCCGTTGACCTCTGTGAACGCTCTGCTTCCAGGTGAGACGATGGAGTTCTCCGGGTACTCGCTGCAGACGGACTGCAGCACGCAGCACACCTCATCCGGCCACTACGACTGAGCAGCACCACTTGCTTTACACACTGAAGGAAAGGCACATTCTCTAATGGACACGAGCCAGATGTTTCCGGAATGATACCGAGTTCACAGTTGGGTCACTGATCACAGTGACACGAGGTTCCCAGAGAAGATATTAGCCATTTTATTTTCTAAGTCTTTAAATAAAGTTCATTCTGTGGATTCATTTGCGTGTCGCCCTCATTCCCATATGAACACGAAGGCCAAAAATGTGACAAAACGTCAAGAACCGCAGGAACGTTTGATGCCGCCCAGCAGCGTGTCGTATCCTGAAAACCTTGATTAGCTGGTTAAGCGAAACTGTGAAAGCTAGTTTCCATTATGAACTTTAAATGTGGTGTTTTTAATCTGTGTAAGTTCATAAGTGGACAGCATTGCTGAGTGTGTTCTGCTTAAAGGAACACTTCACCTCTGGAAAGATGAATGTGTATTTAAAATGGGTCATTTATGTAGAAGAAATGTGAAATTATTTTTGAATTTGGAGCCTTCTAGACTGAGAAAAGCCAGAAAATGTATTTTTGGCTTATGGGGATGAAAGACAACAACTCCCAGAATGCACTTGCTTCGCTGCCCGAGGCCACGCCTACCGGTAAGAGATCGCAGTAAACAACAAGGCTATGCTACTAGTGAGTCTGCCCAGTATTTTGATGTCGCCCAAAATGTCCAGGATTCGGCTTTTGCGTTCTTCAGTCGCCATTCCTCATGTTTACTGTGACGAGCAGGAACGAGACTGACGGCCGCGGAGAACGATGCGAGCCCGGCGGCGTGATTACTGATGAGCGGCGCCGGCGCCTGTGAGACGCACCGGTCTCGTATCTCTCACGGAGGAGCGGGAATTTTCCTAGCAATGTTAAAACGCACATCAAACGATCACTTGTTTAGCGTTCATGTAAACACTACATTCATATTCACCAATCAGAATGAATTCAGTTAGATTGAAACAAAAGGTGTGCATGTAAACTATGAATGCGACTGCAGAAAGCAAAAGCCGAATCCTGGACATTTTGGACGATCTCGACGGCCGGGCATGTCCGGGAAAAAGAGGATGGTCACCGCTACTACTCAGCTTTCTCCACAGAATAAGAAACTTTTAGCTTAGCTTCCAAATAAAGAATGGCTGACACTATATGTACATTCTGTGAGTGAGATCCCTCTATGGGCTGGTTGAAAACATGCGGAACAGCGCCTTCTACTGGATAAATGATGAGCTAGTGTTTGTAGTCTTACCCTTATTCAAAGAAATTTGACTTCCTGCTTTTTATGACGCAAATTGACGATTTTTGCGTCATAAAAAGCAGGAAGTGGAACACTTAAATCCTTATTTCTCCCATCTCAGGGGAAAATAAGGGAATTAACCATGACCATTCGAAAATGTGACTGGGTTTCTAAAGATACAAAGTCTAATGCAAATGGGTGAAGTGTTCCTTTAAAACTGCAGTGAACCAAAGACAGTCTCAAAAACACGGTTTGAAATCGCTGGTGTTTCTGACGTCACACACTACCTTGTAACCAATCAGATCAACGTGTGATCGTCCACCAGTGGATCTCTGAGTGAGTGAGTGAGTGGAGGCGGGGATCATTTGCATATTCATAGAACCGCGCATACTAAATGAGGCGAGGGTGTCGAGTTACATTCAAGATATTTTAAGTCATTTTCAAGGAAAAAACATTAAAAAATGTAATTTTGGTGATCAAAGATGAGTTTAAAGGGATAAAACTGACTAAAGGAAGACTAACTAAAACTGACCTTTAATCTCAAAATTCTTTTTATTCCTTAGGATTGTGACAAACTCAGTCAGAATTAGAAAAAAAAAGTATTTTTAATTTTATTTCCACGGTGGAAACAAGCTTCCATAGCATTGACTGTGAATCATAATAGAAAAAAAAGAGAAAAGCCTTATTTTACAGTCTCTGCAGTTTTGTATCAGGTTACAATATAATTTGAAAAATGGTTTGCAATGTGACGCTTCATTGAAGCCCATGTAGGAGTACGAGCCAGGAGCCAGTGAATCTGACCAGCTGGAGCAGAACAAACACCAACAGTCGCGTGTAGTTTCGACCACTTTAATATCAGTGGATCTCATCATATAAACAGCACAACTGCAGGTAAAAGCAATCGGCGTATTTATTGGGTGTAGCGCTCCAGTAAAGAGTGATATGAATGAAGCGGTAGTAAAAACACGAGTCTGTCCTCCATCAGTAATCAAACGCCCGACTGAAGCTGCGCTTCTGAGCGCCGCCTCGTCCCCGCTTCCCACCGAAGCCGGTGTTGCCCTTGAAGCCGGAGGACCGTCCTCTTCCTCGCCCTCCTCCTCCCCGTCCCCTGAATCCTCCTCCGCGACCCCCGAACCCGCGGCCCCCGAAGCCTCCAGGCGTGCGCTCGCCGGTCAGATGCGGGTTCTGCTCCATCTCGGGGAGCTCAGTGGCGACGGCGAGCTGCCAGCGCCGGCCGTCCTGCCATTTATCCTGCAGACACAACACAGCGCTCAGTTCCTTGACCAATCAGTTCCTTGACCAATCAGTTCCTTGACCAATCAGTTCAGTCATTATTTCCGTCAACAAATTTTTTTCACAGAAAACAACAAAAACTACATAAACCAGTTTTGAATGACAATAACTATGACAAAATGTTGACTTTTTTATATAGAGATTATTTATCTTTCTATTTCAATTGCGTGTTAAGTCAGAATTGCGAAATAAACGTACAATTCTGAGAAAAAAAGCCAGAATTTTTTGTTTATTTCTTGCAATTGTGAGTTTATTTCTCAATTCTGATTTACACCATTCTGAGAGAAAGATAAAACGTGCGTGTCAAAGAAAATGGCATTTTAGTCAAAAGACTAAAACTTTGCTGTCAAAATGAACCCTGACAGAAACAAGCTGAGTCAGCGAACACACACACGCACACACACGCACACACACACACACACGTCTGTTGACAAGCCTGCGCTAGTGAAACCCGAGAGCGAGTGGCTTGGGGAACGGGGATCAGCTGGACGTCTGTACAGACACGTCCCTCGAGAGTCGCTTTACAAACGACTCCAAACACACATACCTGGATCTCTTTCAGTTTAGCGGCTGGGACGTCGAAACACACACCCTGAGAGAAACACAAACACAGGACACGTTACACGCTGCATCTTTCCCGTACAGCAAATCAAGAACATTTCCACCCAACCTCCCCAGAAGCAGAACGTCGAGTCTCATTGTTCATTTAGTGGTTTACATTCTCCCGTGATGAAGAAGTATTGTACAGCGATCCTTCAGTGTACCGTGGGTGTTAACTGACATTTTTTATACTTTATATAATGTAATATATTAATAATAACATAGGTCTGCAACACGTCCTTGATAAAACATAGATGATTGATTAGTCAGGTCTGTGCAAGGACAAAATAGGGTGCACAGTTGACTGATGCACAAGAAAGCTTTGCATACTAAAGTCAACATACTTTTATATGAACGTTTGTGAGATTTTCACCAGATTCGAGCCGGATCGTCTTCAAAAAGTAAAGTAATGGATTTTGCATTGATAGACAATAATTTCCGTATACCGCATCAACAAATGTGATGGCATGATGCCAATCTGCATTTGAGACACGGACACTAAACTGTGTGTTACGGTCACACAACTCCAATTTGGTGCCAGCGCCACCTTGTGTTCAAAAGAAATAATGTCACGTTACAAGTGACTGTATGGTCTTCAACCGTTTTGCAGCTGGGTTAGTGTCAGAAATCAGAAGTACTGCTATGAGAAGTCCCTGTAATGAGATTATAATTAATTTCCTACATTTATAAATGACAATAACAGGTTTCAGGTTTCTAGAGGAATGTGTGAGTTCCTACAGACCAGTTTGTACTTTTGTTTCATTTTATTTTTTGGTAACAAGGTTCAGTAGTTAACATTAGTTAACATGAACAATACTTCTTCAGCACTTAATTCGTTAATATTAATTTCAACATTTACTAGTACATTATTAAAATCAAAGGTTGTATTGTTAGCTCATGTTAGTAAATACATTAACTAAATGAATCTTATTGTAAAGTGTTACGATTTTTATGCAGATTCTGTGATAAGCAATATTCATAATGTGTAGTTTAACCTACATTGATAAATGATCAAGCATGAAGACTGTGTAAAGCATGAGAAGAGTGCGTGTAAAGCATGAGAAGAGTGCGTGTAAAGCAAGAGAAGAGTGTGTGTAAAGCAAGAGAAGAGTGTGTGTAAAGCAAGAGAAGAGTGTGTGTAAAGCAAGAGAAGAGTTTGTGTAAAGCAAGAGAAAGAGTGTGTGTAAAGCAAGAGAAAGAGTGTGTGTAAAGCAAGAGAAGAGTGTGTAAAGCAAGAGAAGAGTGTGTAAAGCAAGAGAAGAGTGTGTGTAAAGCAAGAGAAGAGTGTGTGTAAAGCAAGAGATGAGTGTGTGTAAAGCAAGAGAAGAGTGTGTGTAAAGCAAGAGAAGAGTGTGTGTAAAGCAAGAGAAAGAGTGTGTGTAAAGCAAGAGAAAGAGTGTGTGTAAAGCAAGAGAAGAGTGTGTGTAAAGCAAGAGAAGAGTGTGTAAAGCAAGAGAAGAGTGTGTGTAAAGCAAGAGAAGAGTGTGTGTAAAGCAAGAGATGAGTGTGTGTAAAGCAAGAGAAGAGTGTGTGTAAAGCAAGAGAAGAGTGTGTGTAAAGCAAGAGAAGAGTTTGTGTAAAGCAAGAGAAGAGTGTGTGTAAAGCAAGAGAAGAGGTGTGTAAAGCAAGAGAAGTGTGTAAAGCATGAGAAGAGTGTGTGTAAAGCAAGAGAAGAGTGTGTAAAGCAAGAGAAGTGTGTAAAGCAAGAGAAGAGTGTGTAAAGAGTGTGTGTAAAGCAAGAGAAGAGTGTGTAAAGAGTGTGTGTAAAGCAAGAGAAGAGTGTGGTAAAGCATGAGAAGAGTGAGAAGTGTGTAAAGCTTGAGAAGAGTGTGTGAAGAGAGTGAGTGTGTAAAGAGAGTGAGTGTGTAAAGAGAGTGAGTGTGTGAAGAGTGTGAGTGTGTGAAGAGTGTGAGTGTGTGAAGAGAGTGAGTGTGTAAAGAGAGTGAGTGTGTAAAGAGAGTGAGTGTGTGAAGAGTGTGAGTGTGTGAAGAGTGTGAGTGTGTGAAGAGAGTGAGAAGAGTGTGTAAAGCAAGAGAAGAGTGTGTGTAAAGCAAGAGAAGAGTGTGTAAAGCAAGAGAAGTGTGTAAAGCATGAGAAGAGTGTTTAAAACAAGAGAAGAGTGTGTAAAGAGTGTGTGTACAGCAAGAGAAGAGTGTGTAAAGAGTGTGTGTAAAGCAAGAGAAGAGTGAGAAGTGTGTAAAGCTTGAGAAGAGTGAGTGAAGAGAGTGAGTGTGTGAAGAGTGTGAGTGTGTGAAGAGTGTGAGTGTGTGAAGAGTGTGAGTGTGTGAAGAGTGTGAGTGTGTGAAGAGTGTGAGTGTGTGAAGAGAGTGAGTGTGTGAAGAGAGTGAGTGTGTGAAGAGAGTGAGAAGAGTGTACAGCATGAGAAACGTGTGTGAAGAGTGTGTGAGCACCTTCTTGCCCTTGAGGAAGGTCATCCGCCGGATGTGTTCGTCGATCTCGTCTCCAAGCTGCTCCTTCAGGCCTCGCCAGGCGAACCCGATGTTGTGCATCTCTTGAGAGCAGCTCAGTGTCATGGTGGCGAATCCCTGAGAGAACACCAGACCGTTTACAACCATTCAGAAAGATCACAGATTCCCATCACTCTCCCACCCTCGCCCAGGACCCCCCCACCCTCGCCGAGGACCCCCCCCACCCTCGCCCAGGACTCCCCCACTCTCGCCCAGGAATCTCCCAGGACCGGGAACATCCATCAACAGTTCTAGATCGATGAAGAGGTTCCTCCGGTGCGAGAGCCCCATATAAGACCCTCCCACCCTCGCCCAGGACTCCCCCACCCTCGCCCAGGACTCCCCCACCCTAGTCTTGCCCAGGACTCTCCCACCCTCGCCCAGGACTCCCCCACCCTAGTCCTTGCCCAGGACTCTCCCACCCTAGTCTCGCCCAGGACTCTCCCACCCTCGCCCAGGACTCTCCCAACCTAGTCTTGCCCAGGACTCTCCCACCCTAGTCTCGCCCAGGACTCTCCCACCCTCGCCCAGGACTCCCCCACCCTAGTCTTGCCCAGGACTCCCCCCACCCTAGTCTTGCCCAGGACTCTCCCACCCTAGTCTTGCCCAGGACTCTCCCACCCTCGCCCAGGACTCCCCCACCCTAGTCTTGCCCAGGACTCTCCCACCCTAGTCTCGCCCAGGACTCTCCCACCCTCGCCCAGGACTCTCCCAACCTAGTCTTGCCCAGGACTCTCCCACCCTCGCCCAGGACTCTCCCACCCTCGCCCAGGACTCTCCCACCCTCGCCCAGGACTCCCCCACCCTAGTCTTGCCCAGGACTCTCCCACCCTAGTCTTGCCCAGGACTCTCCCACCCTAGTCTTGCCCAGGACTCTCCCACCCTAGTCTTGCCCAGGACTCTCCCACCCTAGTCTTGCCCAGGACTCCCCCACCCTAGTCTTGCCCAGGACTCTCCCACCCTAGTCTTGCCCAGGACTCTCCCACCCTCGCCCAGGACTCTCCCACCCTCGCCCAGGACTCCCCCACCCTAGTCTTGCCCAGGACTCTCCCACCCTCGCCCAGGACTCCCCCACCCTAGTCTTGCCCAGGACTCTCCCACCCTCGCCCAGGACTCTCCCACCCTCGCCCAGGACTCCCCCACCCTCGCCCAGGACTCCCCCACCCTAGTCTTGCCCAGGACTCTCCCACCCTCGCCCAGGACTCCCCCACCCTAGTCTTGCCCAGGACTCTCCCACCCTCGCCCAGGACTCTCCCACCCTCGCCCAGGACTCCCCCACCCTCGCCTAGGACTCCCCCAACCCTCGCCCAGGACTCCCCCACCCTAGTCTTGCCCAGGACTCTCCCACCCTAGTCTTGCCCAGGACTCTCCCACCCTAGTCTTGCCCAGGACTCTCCCACCCTCGCCCAGGACTCCCCCACCCTAGTCTTGCCCAGGACTCCCCCACCCTAGTCTTGCCCAGGACTCTCCCCACCCTAGTCTTGCCCAGGACTCTCCCACCCTCGCCCAGGACTCCCCCACCCTCGCCCAGGACCCTCCCACCCTCGCCCAGGACCCCCCCACCCTCGCCTAGGACTCCCCCACTCTCGCCCAGGACTCTCCCACCCTCGCCCAGGACCCCCCCACCCTCGCCCAGGACCCTCCCACCCTCGCCCAGGACTCCCCCACCCTCGCCTAGGACTCCCCCACTCTCGCCCAGGACTCTCCCACCCTCGCCCAGGACTCTCCCACCCTCGCCCAGGACTCCCCCACCCTCGCCCAGGACTCCCCCACCCTCGCCCAGGACTCCCCCACCTTCGCCCAGGACTGGGAACATCCACCAACAGTTCTAGAGCGATGAAGAGGTTCCTCCGGTGCGAGAGCCCCATATAGCACTGATAGTGTGTGTGATGTAGTGATAGTGTGTGATATAGTGTGATGATGTTGTGATAGTGTGTGTGTGACTTACAGCATCGGAGCTCATGAGTGATCTCTGCTCGAGGCTTGTGGCTCCTGAGATGTGAGCTAGCGCAGCTGCTAGCGCCTCCACCGCCCCGCGTGCCTCGATTAGCTCATTAGCCGCCGCGCGGAAATACTCCACCGCAGACGCCGGAACCGAGTCCAGGAACCTGAGCAATAACACACACACACCAGCATACATGAGGCGGCTCATCCGTGCAATTAACACACACACAAGGCGGCCCATCCGTCTTCACATGACCTCACAACATAAACAGTCAAACCAAGAATTTATTCAGACACCAGATTTTGCACAGATTTTTGAGAGTAAAACTG